>JACEEZ010006766.1:0-17576 GCA_016584305.1 Chionoecetes opilio
TATTTCCTTGTTATTATTCTTTGGAGCTTCCCGTGCCCACAGCATTGTCACAATAACACAACGCCGCGTGTGTTGTGTATGTGTGTGTGCAGGCGTTTGTTACTGCAACACTGCATACACAGACAAACACCAATCACCAATCCGTAGTACTATGTATACTACACACTCACACACAGTGTCACACACACACACACACACACACACACGAGTAACATGTGTGTTCCCTCAGGGGAATCACGCCTATAGTAGACATCCACCACTGTTTACTTTTTTTATTGTCTTTGGACACAGATATGAACACTCTCTGGTGTTTTAATCGTGGTGTTTTAGCAGACTGGTACAAAACAAACATAGTGTGTTCTCTTTGTCCAGCTATACTATAGCTACGTAGGCGAGGAAGCGGGGTAGAAAAGGAAGCGGAAGGGATGTTTGTGCCCTGTCTACGTCACAACCAATCACAGCGCGTTCCGCGGCCACGTCATATTTTAACCTTAACCTTAACCTTAACCATGCATAAAATTCGGTGATGAATTTTTTTTTTTTTTTTAAATGGGTTTCCGGATAATAAAACTATCTCCATTAGAAAAAGCACCTATTGTAGGCCAGGAAAACTTAGTCCGTCTTTGAAAACGACGGCGAAGTCCTCGTCCATTATAACCCACTTCTGTATCTTACATACACAGGTATGATGAGCCATTGCATCCAGGAAGGATTTTATGAATAAATATCTTGTCGCCCAGTAGCTTAAAAATGTGCTTACTGGGCGACAGTTTTCCATCACTAGGAGACCTATTGATCGCCTAGTTAGCATGTTAAAAAATGCACTGGGATACTCCTTACAAGCAGACATGCGGAACTTATAACAAGCTATGTTGTGCAGCCAATAGATGAAATGGTTAGCGCTTGGAAATGGTAAGCGTGCGATCCTGAGTTCGAATCCCGCCGGTGGCACACTAAGTGTAATCCACGAGTGACCAAATACTACTCACATGAACCCATCAACCCTACCTTCAATACTAGACACTTTGGGTTCATATAAAAAGAAAAGGTCAATAAATAAAAATAAAAAAATGACATTCTTTTTTTGCAATTTTTATTCAATATGTATGATTAAAAAAAAACATAATCACTGCAAAAAATCATTAACCTTATTAAATTAGACCCATATAATAACACCATAGTTTTACGGCTGCTCAATTGTAAAAAATATTCCTCATAGACTCACAACCCGTCCTTGCCGCATCAAAATCGTTATATCATTCCCACCTCCACACACACACACACACACACACACACACACACACATACATACACACACACACACACACCAAAACACACACACACACACACACACACACACACACACACACACACACATACACACACACCACCACACACACACATACACACACACACACACACACACACACCATACGCACACGCACACATACACACACGCACACACACACACGCACATACACACACACACACACACACACACACACACACACACACACACACACACATACACTAGAAAAAAGCAGAGGTGATAGCGGGAAAAACGTGAGCATCAATTTAAAAAGAAAATTTTGATTCGAGTAGGTATAGATACGGAGACAAGACCAAACGAGTATAGGTCATGATATGCAGGCCCTGTATACTACAACTAGGTAAACAAACACACACACACACACACACACACACGCGCGCGCGCGCGCGCGCGCACACACACAGTGTGTGTGTGTGTGCACTGTCGTTTCTAGCCTTTTAGGGGCTCTATGCGAAATGCTGTTTGGGGGCCCTATTTAGTAAAACTTAGGTTGGGGATCCAAGCCTCTAAGGTGGTCCGGGGGCACGCCTAAAATTCTAAATGCATCAATCTGGTGCACTTTAAGAGGAATAGACTAGATTCTAAAAGAAAGCAAATAATGGCAGCTTGGCGGCCCCTTGGTGGCTTCGGAGGCCCTGTGCAACCGTTTAGTTCACATACAGTAAGAAACGGATCTGGGGGGGGTGTAACCCACACCGCTTGAACGGCTCGATGGGTTAGGGCGTCCGGCGCCAGTCTGTGGTCCGGCGTTCGATCCCCGGCCCCCGCTCATTCCTGGGGGGGGATTCTTCCACTGGCACCTGCGGGCGATTACTGTCCCACTTAAGCAAGGGCTTACACAAGGCTTACAAGGGTCACAAGGGCAAATAGCCTAACACACACACACACACACACACACACACACACACACACACACACACACACACACAACACACACACACACACACACACCCACACACCACACACCACACACACACACACACACACATACATATACATACACACACACACACACACACTCACACACACACATTTCCACCTCCAACCTCCATTCCTACACACACAGGGCTATATTCAATATTTTTTTGCGATCCGTTGCACCTCGCGGCGACATACAAGAATCACCGGGTACACTCCACGGGTTGCGTTGACCATGCACCAGTCATGGCACCACGCTCTGCTCTTATTCCATCATATTTCTTTCAAAGCCCATTGCAGGTGAGTTTTCAACATAACCGAAAGTAACAACAACACTGTGAATGCACACATGTCAGATTTAAGGTCAATTAGGTGCAGGAGGCCTTATATAGGTGTGATAACTGGTGAGAAGGCCGGGGGGTTTGGTGGTGGGGGTTTGGTCAGCCATTGCCTGGTGCAGTATTGACTCATAGACTCAGTTCATATGTACTCACAAGCATCACTCAGGCCCATTTTTTCTACATCAACGCCTCAGACAATGACGAACACTAACAAAGCTATTTTTTTTAATGGCAAAAATAATAAATTAGGCTGGTAAAAGGAATTAGATATGTGTGAAATAGTAAAAACATTGATGCCGCCTTGGACTCGCTTGTGTTTGGGACGCCTGCACAGCTATCCACGCACAGGGCAGTTGACAACAATTCTTCACTATCCCACCCGTGAGGGTTTTAACGACGGTCGGCAAAAACCACCCGTCGGGACTTGACGAGCATTCTTGCATATAGCCCCCCCCACACACCACACACACACACACACACACAACACAAAAAACACACACCCCACACACAAACACAAAAACACAACACCCCACCACACACACACACACACACCACACACAAAAGCGCACACCACACACACACACACCACACACCCCACACAAAACACCACACACACACCACACACACACACACACAACACATACCACTGCATGTCATACTCACGTCACATTCACCGTCCTGTCACACACTCGCCCCTCATCCCCTCATGTCTCTCAACCCAAACAGAGGAACGCTAATACATGTTATAAATGCTCGGAGAGTGACAGAAGAGAGAAAAAATGCCCGGTATTAGGTTTTTCTGGAAGATATACAAGGGTGATAAATTGTAGCTCTACATATAGTAATTTAAATTCTTTTTAACCACTGTAAGGTATCTTTTGTGGCCTAAAAAAAAAACCACTAAGGTTAAACTAGACACAAGGTACGGTTTTATTTAGCACAGGAAACAGATACGTGCGGGGAATACGATACTGTTTCCAAGATATAATAAAGTTGAGAAATCGTTGCTACACATATAGTAATTTTAACTCCTTTTAACCACTGTAGATAACTAAACACAAGGAACGATTTTATTTAGCAACGAGAAAGAGATACGTGCCAAGATACCATGAATGTTTTCCAGGATACAAAAAGTTGAAAAATCGAAGCCCATATATAGTTCAATTTAATTCCTATTAAATTATATATATCCTATTAATTCCTTTAACCCACTGTTAGACGTTTACCTTCCCTTATTACCTTGCTTTTACCTATTATTATTAATATTATTATATTATTTTTACCTTATTGTACCTTAGAAAAAAAAGCCACTGGGGTTTAAAAACTAGACACGACATACAGTAATATTCCCTCCTGTTCTTTAATACCGCGTAAGGATTCTCGTATATGTAAAAAGAGAGAGAGAGAGAGAGAGAGAGAGAGAGGAGAGAGAGGGGAGAGAAAAGAGAGAGAGAGAGAGAGAGAGAGAGAAGAGAGAGAGAGGGAGAGAGAGAGGGGAAGAGAGAGTAAAAAAAAAAATCCTGTTACTTAATACCACTTTAGGGTTTCTCAAAATTTTGTAAGAGAGAGAGAGAGAGAGAGAGAGAGAGAGAGAGAGAGAGAGAGAGAGAGAGAGAGAGAGAGAGAGAGAGAGAGAGAAAAAAAAAAAAAAAAAAAAAAAAACCAAAAAAAAAAAAAGAGAAGAGAAAAGAAAAAACCTTTTCCTTAAATACCACGAAAGGATCTGGGAATATGAAAAAACTTTGTCTTTCGGCCCACCACTATTCCTTCAGGCTCCAGAAAAGTGATGGGTTTCCGCAAACTCTGCATTATCCCTCACTTACGCTTTTATTTTTTCCGGGCCCAACATTTCCCATAACAGGGTTTTTAAACCCGGGGTTTCGCCCACCCCTGGGGGTTCGGTGAGCCAGTATTAGGGTTTTCGGCGGAGGCCCTCCAAAAAAAAACATTGTAATTTTGCTTTTATTGTAATAGCAAGGTAAAAATACGCGAAATTAACCACCAGTGGAGAGAGAGTTATAGTGGGTTTTTTTTTTTATGTGGCATGTTTCCCTCTTCACTTCCGAGCAGTGGTGCAATATATTAGTCAATATTATACCAAATATATTCCCCCTAGGCCCAAAATGCCCCAAAAAAAATGCTTGTTTTTTTAAAAATGCCTGACCCTCTCCTAGACCTCAGCTGTACAAGGGCTTCGCCGCCCACCCCCCCCTTAAAACAACCCTGGATCACCCTGTCCCCCCTTTCCCTTTTCCCAAAGGGAAATTTTTAATTTTAATATATATTCCCCCCTAAAAAGCGGAGGGAAATTGCCTACCACACAACACACACACACAACACACACACAACACACACAAAACACACACACCACACACCACACACCCAAAACCCCCAAACCCAACAACACACACACACACACAAACACAACACACACACACACACACACCAGGTACCCGTAGGTGGGGTAGCACGTCGATCCAAAACCGAGAAGCCCCGGGTTTCGATCCCGGGCGAAAGCGGAAAAGAGGGCTTTTTCCCTTTAAAAAACCTGACCCCCTGCCACCAGCAGGGAGTGGGTACCGGGAGTTACCCGGGGGGTTTTGGGGGCCCCGTTTTTTAGGCAAACCCTTCTCTAGTAAAACCCTGAGTGGGGGAGAGCGGGATGGACGGATGTCCGAGTGAGTCTTTTCCGCGAGTCAGAGGACCCCCAAGGAAATAAGGGGACAAGGAAGGGATTTTGTAGTAAATTTTCGAAGCCGCGATTGCACGCCATCAAACCCGCGGGTTTGGGGTAAAGACGAGCATGGGAAACTTTTAGAGAACGTAGGGAAATCGATGGGTAAACTCAAATGTCATAATATCCCTCCCTCCCATATATTATATATATACTACCCAAAAAAAATGATTTTTTTGAAGGTTATAGGCTATAACCTTCAAAAAAATATAAATTTTTTTTTGGATATTCTTGAAAAGGGAAAATAAATTATATAAAGAAAAATGGGGTACCAATTTATTAAAATTTCTATGTATTTGAGTTTACAAATCATGAAAAACATGAGCAATACTTGATTATGAAATAAAAGCGAACAGTAAGACATTCTTTTTACATGCAGCTACATACAACGCAACCCTCCATTAGAATTGCAATGCTTTGCAGGGATAACACAAAAAGTTAGTTGCATTATACAAGAGTCAAAAAAAACACGAACTAATATCATGCTTTAAATGGCAGCAGAAAAAAGACACTTGATACATACCCGAGAAAACACAGAGTTTTTTGAAAAACATGCTGCACCACATACAAAAAAACACAAGAGTTTTATGTTAGAAACCTTGAGCAAGGGTGGGAAAATTTATGCTATACTCATACATGTTGGAACAAAAGCAATAAAGCAAAAGCTTTTAGCATACATTTTACAATGGGCAAAACGGAAAAAAAAAGGTAGAAAACGACATAAAACCCCAATACAAATATAGCAGATTTAAGATTAGAGCTACTGAAGGGAAAATTAAGTGGAAACCATTATGAGTAACTGCTGTAACAAACGAAAAAAACCTGTTGTTGCCCTGCGATCATGGGGGAAAAAAAAGAGGACAGTACCAAATGCCAAAGATATGAGGTGAAAAAAAACAAAAAAAAAAATAAAAAAATTTAAATAAAAAAAATTTAAATACAAAATTCAAAATACTATTTACAAAAAGATATGGGGAAAAAGCGCATATTACATTTAGAAGCATTGCAACAAAGTGGGGAAACTTTATATGCGGGAAAATAAAAAAGCAAAGCTAGATACAGAAACAGCAGTACCCGTACACAAAGAAAGGGGCCCATCTTGAAAGAAACATTTAAAGCAATAAAAAAAAATATAATAAAAATTTAGATGAAACTCTTTTGACAGAGGCAAAAAAATAAAACAGTTTACCTCGAGGGAAGAGGGAAAAAAAAAGGAGGGAAAACACAAAAAAGAAACCCGGTGGACGAGAGTTTAAACCCAGAAATTAAATTGAAAATAGAGGGAAACAACTGAGAAGGGGGATGAAAAGAATTTTTTAAAGAAGGGTCTGAGAAAAGTAATTGAAAGGACATGGAAGTAGAGCGAATGGAAAACATTTTTGATTACAGTGCAAAGAAAAATGGGGGAAAAACAGTACCTAATTGACTTGGAGAGGTAAAAAAAGGTACTAAAAGTTTTAAAAGAACGCAAAATGCAAAACGATGGGCTCATAGGGGATTTTTGTAAAAAGAGGAGAAAGGGGAAAAAGGCAATATATAATATATGTGACAGTGCTGGAGCAGGCTGCGTGCCACAGGACTGAAAAAGAGCAGAGTGACCCAAATAACAAAGGGGGGGAAAATAAGGAGGACATACCAATTAAGGCCCATACTGTCTAAAACATATAACCAAGGTTTTTGAAATGTTTTAAAAATGGAAATTTTAAAATTTGTGGATAGGGGAAAACAAGATTTTAGGAGAGGAAAAGGGGGTTTTCGGGAAAAAGGGCGGGTGAATGGTAAAAATATGGGAGTTAGAAAAGGACTGTCATGTCCCCAACATTATTTAATCGTATTTAGAGGAACTCTCGTGAGAATGGGGGAAGTCCAGAAAGGAGTAAAAATTTGGGGGAGAGAAGTTAGACCTGGCCTATGGATATTAGTTTTGAGGCAGAAAGTAAGGATAAAGGGGATTTTTTCACATAACAAACAAGTAGGGAAGGGAAGGGGACCTGAAGTTTAGTGAAAGAAATGTAAAGTCATGGAGTTAAAGTAAAGGTAGGAGTAGTGGCTGTTTTCGAAAATGTCCTAGAAGTAGTGATAAGTACATATGATAACTGGGAATGGAAGTAAAAAGGGGAAGGGATAGGGGGGGGAAAAGCAGGGAAATTTAATGAAGGCAAGGCAGGAGGATGATGGGCAGATTATAAAGGGTTTGGTAAAGTCACTAAAAAATTGATAGGCGGGGTTTTTATGAAGGGGGGTGGCTGTACCCTAGTCTGTTGGTCAGAAGGACTCAGTAAGGGAAGGAGAATCTGCACTTGGTAAAGGCTAGAACACAGTAGGCAGAGGGGTCTGGAGTTGTAGGAGCCGATGTAGAGGCCAAAAGGGGGGGAACATGGGATGGACACCTCAGGGAAAGGATAATTAAAAGGGAAAACGGGTGTTCCCAAGAAAGAGACTTACTAAAGATAGATGGGCAAAGAAAATATCACAGGAAAATAATCAAATACACCTGGAAGAAGGAATAGAGTGGAAAAGGAGAGAAAGGGGAAAAGAGGAGATAAAAAGATTCAAAAAAAAAATTAGAATAATGGGCAATTTAAATGCGGAGGGAAGGTCAGGGAAAACAACGTTGCAGTGGTCGATGGAACAAAACCCGGGGGGGGGGACCGGCATGAGGAGATGGGGTAAGTTACTCTACAAAGCAAGAAAGGCACCCTTTGGAAAATAACGGAAGGAACAGGGGAAATGGAGAACCAGAATTGTAGCTACAGGGTAGGGCGAAAGAAACGAGAACATGTCATTGTGGAATGCAAAAGATAGGAGTCAGAGGGAAAAGCTTATAGCGTCAATAGTAACATCCCAGGAGAGAGGAGGGGACGGGGGACTAGAGCAGAAAGACGGGGGCCCGTGTCGGTGTTAGGCTGATGGGGGGCAGAAAGGAAACTGAAAGATTGAAAAATAAAAATGTTCCTAACGCAGGCTGGAGATCAGAAAACCAAGAGACAATGAAATTTGGAGATAATTAAAGGTTAAAGTATGAAAATGTCTTTCCCCAGGTGAAAAAAACAAGGGGGTTAAAAAAGTTTTTTTAACGAAGGAGTGAAGGGAAGAGTACCAATGAAGCGAACTAAACGACAAAGGTCACAAGAAAAGAAGATGAGTCCTTAAAAAAATCAAACACCCCCGGGCCAGAAAATTTGCAGCCGTCCTACAGCTGGTGTGGTGTTTAACAGCCTCCCCCCATTTGCTGTATTTGCATCGCAAACCCGTAGATGGTGTTTCGTGGAGGGTTTTTTATTGGGGTCCGAGAATAGGGGGAAATGTTACAATTTTTTACTAAAAAACTTTTAAATAAATTTTGTACTATAAAATGTATATGGATGATTTGCTGATATGTCTAGTAATTTGGGGAAGAGCTGTGGATGGTGAGGGGGTGAAGCACAGAACCTGAAATGGTAAAAAAATGGAAACCTTGAAAAAAAAGGTGGAAAGTAATGACAAGGATATATATGGTGAAATTGTTGGGAGTGTGAGAGGGGAACCCCCCGATAAAAGGGGGGTATAGTGTTGGGTAGATAGTTGAGAAGAGGAAAGAGCAAGAGGGAGACACGGGGAGATATATGAAAATTAAAAAATCTTTCAAATATAAAATCAAAAAAAATCCGTATGATTTTTAAATCACTTAAAAACTAAAATCATGCATTTTAAGGAACAGCAAAATAAAATTCCTGAAATACTACGACTTTTGGGGATTTTAGGGTTGGACATCCCGGTGACCCTCATCATGTTTGCTGTTCCACCCATTGTTGAAAAAAGTTTTTTTGTTAGTTAAATGCAAAAATTTCAAAAATATTTTTATTTTGTTCTGATAGAAATGAGGTGAATTAGCTATGGAAGGAAAAAGTAAGATGGTGAATAGGAAATGGGGAAAGAAGATGAGGAGGACAGTGAGATATGTATATGAGGAGAAAGGTTTTTTGACAGTTTTAGGGATAAGAAAGAAAAGACGTACAATAACAAACAAACATGCAAAGGTATTAGCATATTTAAAAAAGGAAATACTCGATGAGTTTTTTCCCCCTACAGCATGTATTTTAGGTGAGGTAAAGGTGCTGCTGGGGGAGGGACCATGGAAAAGGGGAAACAGGGTCCTGGCACACACCTGAAAAACCCCTCATTGTTTGATTCTTCTGAGACTGTAACGGAAATTTGCGTAAAGGGATAATTTCATCTCAGACTATAATTTAAAGTGAACTAACATCATGCAAAAAAGTTAACATTTAACTCTAATCCCCTTTATTTTCTTTGGTGTGACTGATGTGGGGGAGGTGTGGGGGGCTTATGTGGTGGAGGCTTGGTGTGGCTTATGTGGGGGAGGCTGTGATGGTACTGGGGGGTTTGGCAGCACTCCCAAAATCATGTCAAAAAAATTTTCAAAACAAAAAATCAGTAATAATCCCGTACATAATTAGAAATTGATACTGTACCCGCCAAGCTAAAGCCATATCATTTAAAAGAGAGAAAAAAAAACTTTGTCCCAAAACCTGATAAGGGGGTGGAACCTTAATAAGAAAAATCACCCTTAATATAATGGTTTTATGATAACAATAATGATAGTCTGTACAAACCCCGTGTGCCATATTTCCGGTAGTAATGGTAAAAACTGTCCTCCCCCGCTGCCCCCCTTGCCCAATTCCGCTGATGCTAATGGCGCTACAAAAGATAGATCAAAAATGTTTTAGAAGGTAACTACGTGCTTACAAAACAAAAAAAAATAATATATTATATATATAATTATATAATATATATATATTATATATATATAAATATAATATATATATATATATATATATATATTTAATCACAACACCAAAAAAGGGTTTTTTCATGTAGAAAACCCAAATTTTTAACTGAGCTGAGTGTACGAAACGACTATGGTTCGTAAGGAAAAAATTTTTTAGACGAACTATGGTTACGAAACAACTTTTTTTTCGAATGACTGCACAACTACCCCCCTCGAAATCTAACCCAACCTCCAACCAAATGTAAACCCCAAACCCCCTAGCTGTGGGGCTCCGCCACTTACATACCTTTAGCATCTTTTTGGAACAACTGCAGCCTCCTCCAGGGTGTTACGTCTCTTTTTTTCACACACACAGTAAAAAACAATAGCGAGAGGCGGCCGGGCGGCATTCTTGCGTCTTTGGGTCAGTAGCCATGTGGGCCTTTTGGGGCGTTTTTTACATTCCCCGAAGAGGGACGGGGACGCCATCTAAGGCCCGCAAGTGTAGGACAGGGATTTTTTGTTACATAGGACTCCACCTTCCCTTGTCCTCTATATTCCTTGGTAGGAGCCGAGCTTTCAGCATGTGAGGATGTACCGGCGGTAAAGATATACTGTTATCTTTGGAAATGTTTGTTCTATAATATTATCAAATAAAAAACCGTAAAACACACAAAAAGAAAGCCATTATGAGACTCTCAAGAAATATGCATGAACTTAAACTCTTCGCCATTTAATATTTTACTCGCAAACATTTACATGGTGAATACCAATAAAAGCGGAATTTAATTACCCTTTCCATTGTTATATTTGTTTTTGATAAATGAATTAGAACCATACATACATTAGGGGTTAACTAAATAAATAACATCATCAAACGGGAAAAAATTTACCCAATTTCATGACCTTTTTTGTTAGTTAACGCTAATTATGTATGGTTCTAATTCATTTATCAAAAACGAAATATAGCAATGGAAAGCTAATTAAATTTCCGCTTCTATTGATATTCTCCATGTAAAATGTTTTTGAGCAAAATATTAAATGGCGAAGAGTTAAATTTCATACATATTTCTTGTGGGGTCTCATAATGGCCTTTCTTTAGTCTGTTTTACGGTTTTTATTGATAATTTTATAGAACAAACATTTCCGAAGATAACAATATATCTTTTATACTGATAAACATATATTAGGTACGAAATTACCCGATTTCATGATGTTATGTAATTTAGTTAACGCTAATTTATGCATGCTGCTAATTCTTTTATCAGAAAACAAAATATAGCAATGGAAAGCGAATTAAAATTTCCGCTTCTATTGATATTCTCCATGTAAAATGTTTTCGAAAAAAATATTAAATGGCGAAGAGTTTAAGTTCATGCATATTTCTTGAGAGTCTCATAATGGCATTTCTTTAATGTGTTTACGGGTTTTTATTTGATAATATTATAGAACAAACATTCCGAAGATAAAAATTTATATCTTTTATACTGATAAACATATAATTAGGTAGGTAAACTTGTCATCTCGGTGGCCTCGTACAGACGCCGTCCGTGGACGCCCATCAATCTCAGGCGCAGGCCTTTATAGATTGAGACGGCCTTGGTTATGGTATGTTATGGTTCCCCCTTAAAATGTCTATTTTCTATTATTATTAAATGTATGTTTATTATATAAGTAATTTTATTATTTGGTATCATTATTATTATGTGTGGTAATATGGATTTCTAGGTAATTCTAAGATATGTAATTATAAGCATAATTGTTAATGATGAAGTATCGCTGACGTGTCACGATGATGACGTATGGTGGGTGACGTGTGTCAAAAGGGTTCGTGGACGCTGAACCCATGGGGTCGGCAGACTGGTTTTGGACGTCGTGAAGTTAAGACTTCCTTCCTGCGGTAACCCCGGGTCACCAATACTTGAGTATTGTTCCACCTTTTATATATCAAGTATAGGCGTCCAGCCTCTGGCCTTGAGCCCGAAACCCGACCCGGACCAAAAAATTCATGGCCTGATCCGTGATCATCCATCCCTATGCATAATCGCTAGGAAAGCGCAATAGACGTCCTTCCAGCAACCTTGCTTTCTAGAACGTTCCGTGAAACTCTTGATCTTGGGAGAACAAGTTAAAAGCAATAACACACGGAAGTGTAAATTTACAAATGGCATGCTTATCCTTGGTATTTTATTATGCAAAACTATAGCAAGGATCACTTTTGTACTTCATAAGAAAAATAAATTGTTATTGTAAAACCGAAGTTTATATAGCACAAATTAAATCATTACGCTAATTACTCATTAAGGGCTTGTTTTACGCAAAAAGTTTGTTACACAGACCCCCATTTATTTTGACAGCACTACTTGCATGTCAAATTTCAGCTCAATCTGACAATATTTAGGAGTAGTTATTCACTTTTTGGCTTAAACTTGGTTCTACGGGTCTTATGGTTTAAAGCAGCTCGCTTCGCTCGCTCATTATTTATTTTTAGATGTGTGTAGAGCTCACAACTGTACTGTTGTGTTAACTGTGTGTATGTGTATCAAGTATAGGCTCCAGCTCTGGCCTTTGCTTTTGGCTCAGTTCTTGCGGTGGAACGTGGCAGAAGCCACGTTCAGCCAATTAACTCATTACGTGAATATCATTAAGGCTTGTTTCTACGCAAAAAGTTTGTTCACAGACCCCATTAATTTTGACAAACACTACTTGCTGTCGAATTTCAGCTTTATCCGACATTAATTAGGAGTAGGTTTACGCTAATTACTCATTAAAGGGCTTGTTTTACGCAAAAGTTTCTTGCGACGACCCACATTGAATTTTGACAGCACTACTTTTCATGTCAAATTTCAGCTCAATCCGACAATATTTGGGAGTAGTTATTAACTTTTTGGCGGAAACTTCGTTCCAGGGTCTTATGGGTAAGAAAGCAGCTCGCATCGCTCGCTGCCCAAATTTAATATTCCTGCTGGGTAGCAACTTAAAGTTAGCACTCTTATTAAGTGGTGGTGGTTATGGTATGGTGCTTAGTTATAGTGACTATTTATCAAATATAGGCGTCCAGCCTCTGACCCCTTTGCTTTTGGCTCAGTTCTTGCGGCTGGAACGTGGCAGCGAGCCACGTTCCAGCCAATTTAAATATTATGTGAATTTCTCATTAAGGGCTTGTTCTACGCAAAAAAAATTTGTTGTACAGACCCATTGATTTTGACAGCACTACTTGCATGTCGAATTTCAGCTCAATCCGACAAAATTTAGGAGTAGTTTACGCTAATTTCTCATTTAAAGGGCTTTCTTTACACAAAAAATTTCTTGCGACGACCCCATTGATTTAGACAGCACTACTTACATGTCAAATTTCAGCTCAATCCAACAATATTTAGGAGTAGTTATTCACTTTTTGGCGGAAACTTGGTTCCACGGGTCTTATGGTAAGAGGCAGCGAGCGAAGCGAGCTGCCAATTACATATTAAATCAAGTATAGGCGTCCAGCCTCTGGCCCCCTTTTCTTTGGCTCAGTTCTTGCGGCTGGAAAGTGGGCAGCGAGCTCAAAGTGCTTTTAAAATACCTAGTCTACAGAAGTTACAGAAGTCTACAACAAGCAACAGAAGTTATTGTAAAACCGAAGCTTTTTTAGCTCTAATTAAATCATTACGCTAATTACTCATTAAGTGCTTGTTCTACGCAAAAGTTTGTTTCATAGACCCCCATTAATTTTGACAGCACTACATGCATGTAAAATTTTCAGGTCAATCCGACAATAATTAGGAGTAGTTTACGCTAATTACTCATTAAGGGTTTGTTTACGCAAAACATTACTGCAACGACCCCCATTGATTTTGACAGCACTACTTGCATGTCAAATTTCAGCTCAATCCGACAATATTTAGGAGTATTATAATTTTTTGGCGGAAAATTTGGTTCCACGGATCTTATGGTCGCGAGCTGCCAATCAAGTATAGGCGGTCCGCCTCGGGGCCCCTTTGCTTTGGCTCAGTTCTTGCGGCTGGAAACGTGGCAGCGAGCCACTTTCCAGCAAATTAACTCATTACGCTAATTACTTATTAACCCTCTAGCGCCCACTGTTACGTATATGTAACATAAATTTTTTTAAATCATGAAAAAAAAAATTCAAAAAATGTAATATATTTTCTACCCTAATAACCAGTTTTACACCTATGTAACATACAGACAGGGGCTGGTGAATCCAAACCGTTTCTTCAAGTATGAGAGAGGTCCAGTCAGTTTGGGTGAAATCTGTGAATATATTTGCACGTTCGGTCACCTCACCAACTATTTACGGGAATAATGTTTTAATGTAGTTTTGTAACTGATTGATTAGATGTTACTGAAGATATCCAGAAGATGATAAAAAGCAAACATGGTATACTTTTTTTGTTATATATGAATATATAATGCGTTACATATATGTAACATTGGGTCTTTGCAGTATATATTCACTGTATATGCTATATATATATATTTTTTCTCGCAGGGCATACATTCCAACGTTGTTAGCAGTTGTTTGTTGTAATAAACGAGAAAAAAATGATAATATATATGATATATATTGAGGACTCAGTGTATTGTGTATTACCGCCTACGTGTACCCTAATCCATCCATAAAAATCTATAATCCTAATCCATAGAAAGAAAGAAAAGAAGAAAAAAAACGGAAATTTGTATTTACTTATGTTTCTTTTATATTTTATTTATACATCTATATTATCTTATTTCTTTTTATTTATTTATCTATTAATCTGGGTTTTTTTTTACAGAAAATGGCAAATGTGATGTGAGGCTGTGCTTCATTGAGAGGCGTAACTGCTTCAAGGAGTTCCCTATATAATGCAAATTATATAAGACTATGAATCAATCAATCATTGGGGGCATACGCCGGGGGGGCGCGAACAATGCCACTCCCGGGGGTCACCTTGCGCGAGTCCCCATGCAGGCTCCCTTCCCATACCAAGCAATTCCAGACAAGAAGTATCAACTTGCCCCAGCCACGAGCCTTGTGGGCGCACCCTTGGCCTCTTTCACGCCGGATTGTCTCTTACAGATACAATCCGATGGGAAGGATCGGTTTCAGGGTAGCGCGTCACATGCCCATATAGCCGAAGTTGGTACTGACGGACTATTCAGGTAATAGGCCTCAATTCAGTCTCCCGGTGTAATCGCTGCTTTGAGACGTAATCATCCCAGCGATCCGCATGATTCTTCGAAGACACTTATTACCAAAGGCATCGATTCGCCTCTTCAAGTCGCTATTTAGTGTCCATGTCTCACAACCATAGAGTAAGACAGGGATCACAAGCGACCTGAAGATCCGGATCCTTGTCCTCCTGCACAGGTACGGACAACGCCAAATACTCCTGCTGAACAAGTCCATAGCACCGTGGGCTATGCCAATCCGTCGTAAGCAAGACTTCTTGACGTGACCCGCCGTCATTATGGACTGCGCTACCACGGTATGTAAAACTTTCCAAGATCTCAATGTCCTCGCCGCACGCATGAACAGACTGTACTATTTCATCTAGTAAGCCTCCAAACATCTGGACCTTGGTCTTGAGCCAGCTAAGACCACAAGTCCCAAAGGCTTTGCCTCCTCGTGCAGCGCCTCGAGAGTCATTACCAGGACCTCCACCGACTCAGCAAAGATTACTGCATCATCGGCATAAAGAAGATCAGTGATCTTGATATTGCCGAGGGATGCTCCACAATCACTTTGATCTACAGCTTTGCCCAATACCCATTCCATACAAGTGTTGAAAAGGACGCACCTTTGCCTCACTCCTGTATTCACAGGAAAGAAGCTGGATACACCTCCCTCACACTTCACAGCACTCTCAGTCCCAGAATACAGATCAGTCATCAAACCAATAGTCCTTGCAGGAATCCCGCGAAGTCACAGAAGATCCCAAAGTGACTCACGATGCACTGAATCAAACGCCTTCGCCTTCTTGAGATCAACATAGGCTGCAAGCATCCCCTGTCGAAACTCACGTTGGCGTTCCACCAGGACACAAAGTACAAAGGATACGGTCCGTTGTTGACTTACCAGGCGTGAACCCAGACTGCTGAGGTCTCTGATGCCTCAGCAGATGACAGCGGATCCGTGTCAGCAATAGATGGGCAAGCACCTTGCCTGGCACGCTGAGCAGTGCAATACCGCGGTTATTGTTGCAGGGCCCGACGGTACCCTTTCCCCCTTTCCAGATAGTGACGACCAGCCCCTTTTCAGTCAGGAAGAATGGTACCTGATTGTCACACGGCAGTCAGGACAGCATGCACCCGCGGATCATGGCCTCACCCCAGCTTTTAGGAGCTCCGCACTGATATTACAGACACCAGCTGCTTTCCACCCTCAACTTCGACAGCCTCACTGACTTCGTCAAGAGAGGGTGCGGTTTCGTCAATGGGAGGATCTACACCATTGGACGTGAAGATATAACTATTATTTTGTGTTTGTTTTTAATCTCATACGTTACTTATTTTCTATTCTAATGGGAATAATCAGTAATGTTCAATAAATGTATAATTGCAATTTCAACATGTCCATTAGTTTACATAATCACCCAAAACAAAAAATATAGTCGAAACATTATCATATTTTTTATTACCGATATCAGAAGGATGTAATGAAAGACTAACACAACCCAGTGATACATATGTGTTACATTTGATAAATGACCATTTTCTACCATATGACCCAATGTTACATATATGTAACATTCCATATTTCCCACAAATACTATGATGAGGTGAAAGTAACGCCATATTCATTTATTTAGAGTCCAAAGTAGTCAAATAATGTGGTTCTTTAATTTTTATCCTGCCAGAAAAAGGGCTCTGGGTTCTAGAGGGGTTTTAGCCAGGCAATAAAGTGCCGAGGTTGGACAAAAATGTTAAAAAAGCAATTTCACCTGAAATGGGTTCTTTGGAGGTTTTTTCTAACCACACAAAAAATTCCACTCGAATCCACCCCTGGCAAATACTTTTTTTCACTGAAAATCCTATATGCCCGCCGCCGCGGAAGGTAAAATATTGAAATAGGCGTAACTTTGCTGAAAATCAACATAGAAACACAAATAAAGTGTCTAATCCTACTAATTTTGAGGTGCTCTTTCATTTTAAAATTACTTTGGAATAGATTGGAGGATGTGTTCATATTGAATCCTCGAAAATCAAAATTTGGCCTAAAATTACCCTAAAATGAGCAAAATTCATTGTCTGAACAACCGGCTATAATCTTTTTCATATGTATTATTGTATTGTGTATATTGTTGGTAGATATAGTATATAAATATGTATATGTGTATATTCCAAAATGACTTGCAAACACATTAATTTATTTATAGTCCCGTTGCATCATCATCGTTTTCCACCTCATTTTCTTCAATATCCCAGGTGGACCCGCTCAAACAGGTAATGCCCCTTGCATTGACCACACGCGGAGGCAGTGGGAGCCCTTTTGCGCAGTACATT
>JACEEZ010006767.1:5000-110000 GCA_016584305.1 Chionoecetes opilio
GAAGCAGGCCCTTTATCAACCAGAGTGGAATTTTTAGCAAAGGTTTGAGCAAAGACTTCAGCTTTAGAAATATATGAGAAAGCTGAGGAGCTATCTTGGTGAAGCATAAGTGGGATAGATGAAGAAGAAAAATTGTTAGTGATGTTTTTAGCTAGATAGCAGAAGTCACGAGAGATGTTTGATTCACTAAAGATTTTGACATTTTCTATTGATGAAGTTGTTTTTAGTAAGTTGAAGAAAAGATTTGACATGATTAATAAATTGAACAGCAAGCAAATAAAGGCTAATATAATTTAATTTAATTTATATATATTTATTTATTTTAATCTAATCTAAATAATACATATAGGCTATTGCTAAAACAAGAGAGGGATGGATGGGCAGACCCCTTATACTTTGACCTAAAGAAAGCATTGACAAAGTACTACATAAAAGGTTATTATGGAAGATAGAAGAGATTGAAGTACTGAAGGAAACAATTAAGACTTGAATGGAAGACTATCTGCAAGAAAGAAAAATAAGAATTGTGGTTAGAGACGTGAAATCGGAATGGAGGGAAGTGAAAGGCGGATTACCACAAGGTCTCACTACCAATAATGTTCTTGATATTTATAAATGACTTGCCATATGGAGTTAAGAGTTATGTAAGTCTGTTTGCTGATGATGCAAAGTTGACAAGAAAAGATAAACAAACACCAAGATTGCGAAGAATTACAAAATTAGTTAAACAAAATTTATGGAGTAAAAGATGTGTAATGGAATTTAATGTAAGTAAATGTAATGTACTGGAAATGGGGAAAAGCGGAAAACCTAGCTGGACATAATGTGGTATATGCGATGATTAGATAATTGCTTGATTAGATAATATGCAGGAGATGTATTTTTTATGCTCAGATAATAGGCCAGGATAGGTATTTGGTATGTATAAATATTTCCGTTTTGGCAACTCATCGGCTGGATACCGTCAGCCCGGCCTTCACCGCTTCGCGCCACTCGTCAGTCCAGTGAGTCCACTCCATACCTCCATGTAGGTAACTCCTTGTACTCCGGCCTACCTCTCTTCAATATAGAAAACCAAGCAGGATATTTATTACCTTTCATTCGCCTGTAAACTTAAAGGATGGGTTACCAACACTCATCCAATACATGGCCGCAGCGCCTCGTGGACTCACATCCTCCTGAAGAGAAGGGAAAAGCAGCCGATTTTTACTCCCTTTGTTCTGCCACACTGCCAAGCCGCTCAACAAAGGCCACTTCTACCGCAAAACCACGCCGCCCCATTGTGGCATCACACCAAACCTCATATCTAACTCCTGCAAACCGAAACACACACACGGCACCACATTCCTGATGTGAGCACACCACGCCTCACTAACCTGCTCCAAGCTCACACGCGAAGCCCTTGACGTCCTTGACGCCCTTATCGTCCTTGACGATAACAGGTGGCGCCCGCTGTCGTGTGACCAGCAGTCTGTTTATGAGGTGCAGTCCGCCTTTGTTTACTAACAAAAGAAAACGAAAACTGCACATGCGCGGAGGCGAATATTTTTTAGAAAATTGATGTTAAGGGCAATTTCATCCCTATATTTGGTTAATCTTTCCTGTAAATATCCAGCCATGTTGTCGGAGGACACCTGCGAATGATTTTGCTGATATAAGTCTTTGTTAGTAGACTTTCGCCTCCGGGCATGTGCAGTTCGCCCCCCCCCCCTTTGTTGATAAACAAGGACGGATTTGTTTTCGTAGGACGCCTGGGCATGTATTTGTTGATCAACAGTCATGTTAGGCCCTTTACATCAATTTACTAAAAAATATTCGCCTTCGCGCATGCGCAGTCCGCGTTTTCTTTTGTTAGTAAACAAAGGCGGACTGCACCTCATAAACAGACTGCTGGTCACACGACACCGCCACTCATACACCGGAAACCCTCTCGCCAGTCGCCACCACTCCACACCGCCTAACACTTCGCCACGCCATTCACTCAGCGGACTCTTTTCAACACCGCTCCACTTCACTTCAGCTCCACTCCACCTTCCACTTTAAGCTTTGCTTCCACTGGACCCATCGTTCTCCAAGCCACGAGGATCACACTGTAACACTATACATAGGTAGGACATCATGTAACCTCATGGTCCCCCCACCGGTCATTATCGTTTTGTACCGTTCTGATTTAGTGACCTGTGGACCCGTGCTGAATCGCTCAGCCAGTTACAGAAGTCTGTGATATTCAGCGCCTGAGTGATATTCTGTTATTTTATATATATATATATATATATATATATATATATATATATATATATATATATATATATATATATATATATATATATATATATATATATATTAGTGGTGAAGAGGTGCCTGTGTCCAACATCTTGTCCGCCATCATAACAGCTGATCAGCAGCCCTCTTGACCGCCATCATCCTAGCTGATAACATGTAAACAATAACACACATGCACACACGCTCTGTGACACATATACCCACACTCACGTCTACATAAGCATATGTCCCTCAACATACCTGTAGTAAATTACATTCCTTATTACCTGCAGTGATATTCTGCTTAATTTTGTATGTTACTGGTGTATTTACACTACCTGTATTTTCGGGCTGCAACTTCATCTGACAAGCTTGCCAAGTTTTTTCCATTGCAATAATCTATACCTCAATACTATTCGACATGTGTCCTGGGTAGTTCACTTCTGCGTTCGTGAGTTAGATATTTTGTTCCTTTGCATTTCTGTGTTGCATTTATCTCCCTCAGTTGCTCAGTTGCATTGTTTAGACGTGTTCCACATGTTACACTGACATTCCACATACACACTAGATAGTATTCTTGTTTTCATCCACATTTACATGCTTGCACAGTAATGTTTTGTTCATTTAATTACACAAGCACAGTGTAGGCCTACACTGACAGTCCACATTTAACCTTTGAATATTTTATATCACAGTGTACACTGACAGTCCAATTATCTCATATTCAAATATTTTAAATTCTCAAAATATTATGTCATATTTTGTGTTTTGCATACATTATCTGCCTAAAAAATGTTGCAGCATTTTGTACTCTTTCAAGCACAAGTTCCACCAACTTCCACCTGCTGCTACACGTGAACTTGCACTTCTAGTCTCGTGCATTCGCATCACGTGAGAATTTTTTTAGTAGTTTTGTAAAAAAAAAAATCAAACACTTTTAACATCCAAACAAGTGTTTTACACTGTTAATTTTTTGTTCAATAGTCTCCAGGTGCTAAGAACAGTTAAATATATAGATCACCACTGATTTTTCTTGTAAATATTTGTAGATAGAATTTTCCAGTTAAATTGTAGTGTTAACTAAGTACATACATTTGCCAGTTCATTTGTCATATATTTTTCACTGTGCATTTTATCAATATTACTTGCATTTATCATCTATTATTCCACTGCAATATTTAAGTCTGCATTTCTTCTTTTTATGACATGTGTGGGGATTTATGTCACAAAACATATGTTTATTAACTTGAACTCTTACCTTCAGAAAACCCAAACCTATCGTTTCCAGACGCCTACCCCGGCTAGCGCTAACTCAAAGTACTTATCAGTTGGATAGGAGGATTGTGTTGGTTTAAAGATCTTTATCAATATTGCAGGAACATGGCACTCGGCGTGGCGCGCTTGGTCAGAGCCGAAGGTGAAGGGCGGAGTTGAGTGTTTTGGATTCAGGCGTCAGGCGTTTCAACCAACTTGACGCGGCGAGATATTCGCAGTGTTGCTAAAGCACGTCCTTTTTTCTAACCGATGTTGTTGTTGTTTGTCTATCGGGCCTCCAGCAGGGGAGGACCACGGGCTAGCTTGAGCCCGTCAGAGAGATGCTTGGATGTCGCAGAGGTGGAGTGCGTTGATCGGTGCAGCCTAGTGCGGCAGCGCGGCGCCGCTAGCTGCGGGCAAAAGCGAGGCGAGGGCATGCACACTCGCCGTCCGAAGAGAGGAGAGTGTCCGTGCCGCTGGCGTGCGGCACGAGGTCTGGCTTGTCCATCCTGACGAGGAGTGCGGGGCACTCAGCAGGATACACTCTCGTGTGGGGGGGGGGGGGGCGCAGCAGCTGCTACGCGTCGGGATGAGGGGGAAGAGTGGCCATGAGGGGGCTGCCCGGCCCACTGCCATGGGGGTTGACCACTATATCTATATATACACGAGGTATATACAATTTCTCGTGATACTTGGAGAAGCTAAGCAAGAGGTCTTGCTATGTTGGAATATGAAGTGCTGCTGAATTGAACCGCAGGCAGCTGCCGCCCCGAATACCTGCATATCTACGTATCGGTGGCGAAAATATAACAACAGCTGCTTACACCCAAATTAGTCTCTCTAATCAAGGTGACAACGGTCAATACCACTGGGATTGTTTTATATATATATATAATATATATATATATATATATATATATATATATATAGTAATATATATATATATATTTATATATATATATATTATATATATATATATATATAGTAATATATATTATTATATATATATATATATATATATATATATATATATATATATATATATATATATATATATATATATATATATATATATATTATATATTCCTACTCTTCCCCTATGATGAGCGAACAACACCTCCCTCATTACCAAGGGGGGGGTGACAAAACTACCACTCTACTAATTGAGAGGGTGGTTGATAGATAATTTCCACAACTGGGGCTCGGCGAATACTGAAGTTTCGCTTCAGGGGATATGACCCCAGGCCCATTACCACCGGAACACTTGAATAAGAGTTTCGGCACTTAAATCTTTGGCTACTTATAAATGAATAGCTCTAGTAGAGGTACACATGAATAAGCAGACATATACTTTATTGGAAGGAGAGTTATCTCCTATGATTAAGTATTATACCCCTTGTATAGTCATCACCATTGACCTCAAATGGTTTTAGGAGCTTCACTCGATCAGCGGGAAGTTGAGTGGAGCCTGGATAGGTGACTAGTCTACCTTCATATCTATTATATTTAATACAAGATTTGAGGTATTGTTTGACTGCCTGTCTACCATGTTGTATCTAAAATTGCCTTTTGATATAGGCTAATATGGCAGCCATTTTGTATTTTAATTTTTTTAAATTTATTTATTTATTTATTTATTTATTTATTTATTTATTTATTTATTTATTTATTTATTTATTTATTTATTTTTTATTTATTTTTTTTTTTTATTTTTTTTTTTTTTACATTTGTGCCTATAGCGCCTGTAGGCAGTGGTGACCCAGGGCTCGGATGGTAGGCTCTGGAGGTTCACTTGAGGGCTGTGATGGTTGGTCCTCACCCGTGGTGGCGCAGGCAGGTTCTTATAGTGACGCCTGTTATTAGAGGCTCATGCCGCCCCCCTGTGTCCTCCGATGCACTCGCAATCGAAGGTAGAGTTGATGGGCAGGGCATGTGGGTGTTCTTAGGCCACTCGACGGTGCAGAAAGGTTTTTTGGTTTTCTTCGGGGATCGAACTCGGGTCACCGAGAACGCCAGTTGGAGACGCTAACCACTCCGCTACAGCCTCCCCAATAACGAGCTCCTATGAAATTCTTCCACCAATAATTTAGTAAGATGGTGGTGTTAGCTGTTTTTTTTATCGTACTAACATATTACTTAATTGTTTTGTAAGTTTGGAATAGTCTTAGCCGAGCCGAGCGGTGGGGGGGCGATATATAAAAATGTGGTGAGTTTTATATGCTTATTATTGCTTAATCATAATACATTTATCGGCTTGTTTACAGCTCGATTTAATCAAGGTATAGTCAAGTTGCACAAAGTTATAACCACAACACAAAGAGTTCCACGACACAACAACACTTCGCGACACACACACACAACGTCCACACAGTATCGATGGCTAACTTCCTCTGAGGCCACACAGTCAAGCGAGGCAGGGCGCGGCTGGGGTGCTTGCTGTGTTACAATAACAAAGGTGTGGTCTTGTCCTCCAGTATATGCTGCCATCTGGCGGTATGTGTTGTAGATGGGACACGGGCGTGACATGGGCGTGTCACAGATACGGCAACAATAATCTTTTAACATAGAAATTATTAGAGATGCCTTAGATATATAATTGTAGGATAAACATGTACCTACAACAAGGCCAACATCGCTCGGTCACCTACCAGGCGCGACTTCGCGCCATCCTAGAGACATGTACCTAACCATGTTATTATGTATTAACCTGATTTTGTCGGATTTTGCCCTTCAGGAGAACATACAAAGATAGGGCCTTCCTAACAACAAGGCAAAGTGGAATAACTATAATAATGATAAGTACGATTGGCATAATCATGGAAGGAAAATGAACAGCTGGGTTAAGATAGACAGGTAAAGAGTCCTGTACAGCTGTTTCCAATTATAAGAAATTAGAGAATGTAAGCTCAGAAATAGTGTTAGTGACATATTTAATGCTTGAGAAATTTATACACTTCAAGCTGTCATTAAGGAAAAGTTGAGCAGTGAAATTAGCTATAAATCCTTCGTGCAGTTTTTCAGGAAAAGTATTTAAATAGTCAGAGCGCAAATAGCAGGCCATTAGAATTGCGAAATGACCGGACACTTTCTGATACACTGCACCTTCGGGACATACTACAGACACATAGAATGTTTGTGTAAAGAAGAAATAGTGATGTCCGAAGAAACTTTTGTGAAAAAATGGTTTCGAAATCAAGTGGGTGTAAGGACATAACGATAAGGCCTAAGAAGCATTTGCCTGAGTTAGCACCACCTCACAAATACTGTCACCTATAGGTAAGAAGGCAAAGAGAGATGCGGGGCAAAAATACAGGTTCAAATATTTTGTACGGCACCTATCCAAATCAGACATGCTTCCAGTAGAATACTGGTAATATTTACTATTAGTCAACACCACAGTACTTGGTTGATTCAGTATCATAACAGATTCGGTCACGGAAAATGGAAATAAAAAATTATTCCATTATGATTAAAAGTACCATTCTCACAATGAAAAATATTTCTATTATGAACCATTTCCATTAATTAGATATTTATTATTATTATATTTTCCTACTTTGTGAACATCAAACACATGTTCGGCTGGAAAAGAACATGTTTAACAAAGGTATCTGACGTTAGCACTGAGTCAAGGAGAGGTTAATAGTGTTGCAAACCATTTAAAACAATGATGTCAACTGGCAGTTCTGCTTCGCTACTTCCTAGGCATTTATAAAATCAACAATAGGCAAAAGTGAAGCAGTTCCTCTTCCATGCGCTGCGTCAACCATATTTGTTAGTACTGTTTGTTAGTTCTTACAAGCAAATTAACCGCATTAGTTAAAGCAAGGAGTGCTTGTTCTAACACAGTAAAAGCTCGATTAAAGCTCTGCTTTTTTATGCAATATAAATGGATGAGTGTATCAAGAAAAGAAGATTAAAAAGGTTAGATGAAAGTACCTTACCCAATTTCCTCCAGTTACTCATTCATTTATTCCTATACCAAATATCATGCACGAAAGTTTGTCTAAGAAAGGCAATGAAAAGACAAGCAATCAATTACGCGGACGTAAATTATAAGCATGAGTTGGTTGATCAGTAGGAGTATTAGATTTGTTAGCGTCAAGCCGCGTAGCATCGCTAATATTAGCAGTTTCTACTAAGCATAAATCAGGCTTGGCATTGGTCCGTTTAAGTCGATCACTGTGAATGACTTCTAAGGTATTTAACCACGGATCCAAAATATCAAACTTATTTCCATGGAGCTGCTTAACTACCAGGCGCGGACCCACAAATTTAGGAGCTAATTTAGAGTTCTGTTCCGGGTCTCGAATCATGACAGAGTCACCAACCCGGATTTGAACGGTTGCAGGGCGCCGGTGTTGTTGCGAGCACATAGCAGTCTTGGAAGCATGTAATTTATCTCTGACATTGGAATATAAGTCTGAGAAAACTTTAAGTTGACATTTAGCATAATCATCAACATTGTACACAGGTTTTTGAGGACTACTAAGCAAGTCATATGGGAGTCGTTTCTCCATACCAAAAATAATAAAATAAAGAGTTTGAACTGTTGACTCACAAATATTGCAATTAACGCAAGCAGCAACATGGGGTAACCAATCTTCCCAACTATCAAGCAAGCCACCAACAACTGGGCGCAAAGCTTCCAGGACTTTCCTGTTCGTACGCTCAACTAAACCGTTACTGGCAGGGTGATAAGTTACCGTGAATGTTTGTTTGATGTTGAACAGCCCACACATTTCATTAAGAAGCGCATTTTTTAATTCTGCGCCATTGTCACTCATTAAAACTCGGGGAGTTGAGTATGGACAAAATAAGTTGGCGATCAATGCTTGTTTATATCAATGTTTTAACCATCACAGGGGCCAAAACAACATACCTTGAGAAGTGATCAACACATACTAACAGGTATTTAGACCCTTGACGACTAGAAGGAAGCTGTAACAGATCAATTGCAACAATGTCCCAGGGACGCTCATGAGTTGGATATTCCAAAATTGGTGCTGGTTTTGGCACCATACCCTTATGCACAGCACACTTCACGCACTTAGCTACATATGCGTCGATATCTATCCGCATTTTAGGCCAAAAATAACTATTGCGGGCCGCAGCAAGAGTACGCTCCTTTCGCGGGTGACCGGCTATTACAGCATCATGAACTAGTTGCAGTACCACAGAAACAAATGACTCAGGTATCACAAATTGGCTGACCTGGGTCCGCTTATTTGGCCAAAATCTAGAAAGGACCTGATCAGGTGATAAGAAAAATTGTGAAAAAGGAATGGGCATTTTAGGTACTGTTGACTGGTCACCCGATTCCAGAGCATATATCACTTTACTCCACACGTCATGTTAACGTTGAGCAACAGCTAGTTCATATAGTGAAACATTTTGAACTACAGGGGACTTGTTCGTCACTAATCCAACATGTACATTTCTAGACAGTGCATCAGCCACAACATTGGATCGACCTGGCAAATACTTAAAAGTTGGATTGAATTCCTGTATTGTCAAAAACCAACGCGCGAGTCTTCCTGAAAGGTTTTTCCCTTTAAAAAGTTCAGTGACAGCTGCGTGATCAGTATATACAGTTATATCATAACCTAGGATATAATCCCTAAAATTCTTTAGAGCCCAGACAACTGCGAGTGATTCCTGGTGAGTTACTGAATGATTAGACTCTGCTGGAAGTAAAGTTCTACTCGCGAACGCAACAGCGCGATTTTTTCCGCGTGCGTCTGTTTGCATTAATACAGCACCCAGACCTAATGCAGAGGCATCCGTGTAAAGAACAAAAGGGACCTTATAGTCCGGGAATGCCAAGACAGGGGCCGTAGTTAGGGCGACTTTTAGATCTTGAAAAGATGTTTCATGTACAGCGTTCCAATTAAAGTGCACGTCCTTTTTCAATAGGTTTGTTAAGGGCGAAGCAACCGCTGCAAAATTGGATATAAATGATCTATAGTAACCACACAAGCCAATGAAAGAACGAACATTGTCTACATTCTGAGGTTGCGGGAAATTTGTAACTGCAGTTATTTTATCTGACATTGTATGAAGTCCATCACCATCTACCATATGGCCTAAAAAGGTGATTTTAGACTTAAGGAATTCTTTCTTTATCTTTCTATCATCTTTCAACTTTAGGAGCATTGCTTCTAAATTAGCAAAATGAGACTCCGAGTCTTTACTGCAAATTATAAGATCATCAAGGTAAGCATAGACATTTTTGCCTAGCATATCGGAAAATAAATTATTAATAATTCTTTGAAAAGTAATAGGGGCTGACTTTAAACCAAATGGCATTCTGAGCCACTCGTAGTGTCCACTGGGAGTGCTAAAGGCAGTAATTTCCCTTGATGCAGGAGCCATCGGCACCTGCCAGTAGCCACTAACCAAATCAAGGCTACTGAACATAGTGTTACCAGGTCCTAATGACATTAACAAGTCTTTTAGGACAGGTAAAGGATACCTATCATCCTCCGTGACTTCATTTACTCGCCGGAAATCAATTACAGGTCTAAACTGTCCGTCCTTTTTAGGAACGAGGAATAGAGGCGATTTTCACGGGGTACGGGAATTTTGGATAACACCCTGATGCAACATATCTTTAATCTGCTCATCAACAATTAGTCTTTGACTGTGAGGTAGACGATATGCTGGAATATACACAGGATGTGTTCCAGGTTTAAGTTTAATGTGGTGGTTAGTTTTATCAGTTGAACCTAACGGTTCTCCGGGCCAAGGCAAAGCAAGGCAATCAGGGTACCGCTTAAGCAGTTGCAACAATGAAGCCTTGTACTCGGGATAATCCACAATTGTGACAAGTGAGTCAAGCGTTTGTGCTTGAGCCAACTTTGAGTTGCTGGACGACGGAGTTAACGAACTGACAAAACTTGTAGGTAAGTCTAAAGATTCTAGCACTACCTGTCTGTCAAAACCTAACGCACGGCTTAAATATACTCCTTGTCGAAGTTTGACAGGACCGCCAGTCGCATTAACAACAAGAGCGACGGCTGTATTTCCTTCACGAATTTCACTTAGGGCTGCTTCCATTGTTAGTCTGTTCAATTGTCTGGGGCCTTCTATACAGATGTCACAACCCACGGTGGTATTTGGGACTGATACAGGAATGTGCATCGTCGTACGGTGGGGAATAACATGATTACCAATTACCGTGGCCTTTACGATTTTCCACATTTCCTTAGGGTCAGTTACCGTTGTTTGATGATACGAATTTGTAGGCAGGGTATTAGCAAAGTCTACGCGCGAATTCGTTTCATAGTTAGGCGGTGTTCCATTTATTAATTCATCAGTAGAAACCTGAACACTAGGAACGGTTGGTGCATTAGAAGGAACTACCTTATTTTGGGAAGTTAAGCAAATGGGTTGTTCCATCGCTTTGAAATGCCTCCCTAAGAACCTTATGGGATTGGTATCTGAATGTATTATCATCCGGTTCGCTCTCAAAGAAGCTAAACCCAATAATCCGTCCGAGGGCAACGTAAAATTAGAAGCCACTTAAAAGTTCAAACGAATAGCAGGCGTACCTTTTCCCAACCTAACGGGCAGACGAGCAACTCCTAATATATTAAGAGGATCGCTAGTAACTCCCATTAGATTAAGATCGTTTGGTTTAAGAGGTCAGCGGCTGCCACGTGACGCGCGTTTTAGTGCAAGGTAAGCCTTTTCGGATAGCGCGTTAACAGGTGCGCCTGTGTCCACCGCGAACGATGCTCTCACGGATCCTAATCTGGTAGGTAGAGTCAAAATATTGGCTTGACTGCAAGCGGCAATTAAAGATGAGAGAAGTTTTCCGTCATTCAACCGAGTATTATCAATTATACCAGTTGTATTTACTAGCCTGGTCTGGTTTTTGCTGGGCGTGCAGCTTCCCCCGACTGAGTGTTATTACGGTACTGACGCATTCCAGTCTTTAAATTTGAAACCGCATAGCAATTCTCCGTAGAGTGTCCGGAACACTCATGGATAACACAGTAGGAAGTATTTTGTGCCGCACCACGAGAAACAGCATTGTTTCCAGAACCAGTATTTCCTTGTCTTGTGGGATTACGGTTAGCAGTCGTCGATCGTGCGCGATCATGTGTACCAGTAGAGGTTCTGTTTCCGTCTGAGTTTCTTGAAGCAAGTAATTGCCTTGAGGTGGCTTTAAGTTTTCTTTGGCGTTACTGTTCCTTAACTTTAATAAAACATCTATTTGCAGTGTGTCATTCTTGTTGACAATAATGGCTTGTAAAGATAAGTCTTTGTTGAGAACTAGGGATGGCCGCAACTGTGGTATATGATACATCTTTATCCCTACCGGCTACATCAGGCTGAGTAGTGGCTACAGATGACACAGTTGTTCGTATGTTCCCATCTTTCTCTTCATCTTGGTTTTTAATTTCAATACAAAATCATGCAGTTCTTCTTGGGGACTATAATTAAGAGACAGAGAGTTTTTCCGGAAGGTACCTCTCAGCAACATTATGTATGCAAAGAATTCAATGAATTTGCGATTGTTACTAAGTGAAATGTTATCTCCCTGTGTCCAGCCATTTTCCTTCAAATACTGGATGAAATCTACTGAAGTCCGGTTTGCTTCCAACTGTGCATCTAACAAATCAGTGGTAGCAGCACCGCTTAGCAACGTTTCCACTGCTAAATTTACTCCTTGCACTAAACTATGCTTTGCGTTACTCCCAAAGGATTCTAGAAAATTAGAACGAAAGGTTTGGTAATCCTTGTTGGTTTGGGGTTCCGTAAAAGCACTCGCTTGCATAAGATGCGCAGCACGTGAACCTGGTTGTAATCGTGAGCGAATAAATGAAATTTTGTCACTCATCAGTAATAAATGAATTAGCCATTACGTCCTCGCACATGGAAATATACTCTCGGGCTGTATAATCGACATCAACTCCCGAAAAGAGCCTCACAGACGCACTGGTAGGTAATAACTTAATCGCTCCAGCTGCCTGTGGTTGAGGATTTGAAGGAACATAACTACTACTACCTGCCCCGGGGCTACCTGCTCCGGTCGGAGGAGACATGCTTGTTAATGGGGGTTGAGGTAAGAAAGGGATAGAAGAAGCAGATGAACGTCTTAAGTGCTGCGAACCACTACACAAAACACGAGGACCCTCACTACTTTCTTTCAAATGAAAATCAACACATTCCTTTGCCTCAGTGTTATCGTCAGTTAATGTGGATTGATTTTCACCACAGAGTTTAGAAAATTCATCACTAAAAAGATCATTAGTAGGTTTGTTAGCCATAAGCTACAGGTAGTATCAGTAGTAAATTGCGTAATAAAATTAAATAATAATTAATGCATATATAATAATTATTATGATTACCGCAATTATATAATATGAGTACTAATCTCAGGTGCATTCAAGCCTTATCATCGAATGGATAGGGCATCACAAATAAGAAAAGTACATTTTGCAGAGAAAAGATATATATATATAAATATATATATATATATATATATATATATATATATATATATATATTATATATATAATTATATATATATATATATATATATAATTATATATATATATATATATATATATATATAATAATATATATATATATATATATATATATATATATATATATATATATATATATAATTATATATATATAATATATATATATATATATATATATATATATATATATATATATATATATATATATATATATATATATATATATATATATATATAATATAATGTTAATATACTAAAAATTACTAAAATGAAGTAATAGCAATATTAGTATTGATGAGATTACATTAAATCAATTAGAATTGACTCATTAATTATGTCTTAGTTCATTTCACATGGAGTATTAATCAATAAAATATGAAATGAATGTAGGAAACACCAGCAAATTAATGTCATTAAGTGATGTAATTAATTAAATTTCCATGAAGTGTCAGCTCAGTGTATGTTTTAATCTCACCTAAATAGATAAATGTAGAAGCAGCAGAAGCAGAAGATTCTTCCTCCAAGAAGCCAGTTGGTAGGTTGGTAAGGCGGGCGGGTCAGGCAGCCAGAGATGGGGTGTGGCGCCTGTGGTATGTCCCGTCCTTGAGCTCGAATTTGAAGTGGAGGAGGGCAGCGGGCGTCTAGTCAATGGGCGGCGATGTCTCGTAAACTACCACGCCCACGTCCGTCCATTCTCTATCCAAGCCTACGTCTTATCCACTTATGTACGTCCACTTCGGTTAAGTCTTTCTTTCCTCCAGTATGTGGATCCAGAGGTATTGATGAAGGGGTCAGGCTCACCTTCTCCTCTAACTGGAAGCTTCTTGATATTTGTTTGTTTGTTTTTGTTTCGTTTTTCAATATATATATAGTCCAATCGATATGTGGTACAAACCAACGTGTGTGTGTGTGTGTGTGTGTGTGTGTGTGTGTGTGTGTGTGTGTGTAGGCGAGAAAAAGTGGAGCGAGGATGGAAGATGGTTGGCAGTGGGGGTTTTGAGGGGTGAGGGAAAAGATCTTCGCGGTTATAAACAAAAGTTGCCTTTCTCCGTTTCACCTCTTGAAGGTTCACTGTCACTCCTCCTTTTGTCACTTTTATTCGCTCACAGTCTCGTTTTCAGAATGTATCATCTTGTGTCAAAAATGGTTTTTTGTTGTATTGTGCAACAATGAATACTGGTAATGTTCAGACCTCACGCTCACCACCATTTATGTTAGCTGTTTTTTATCGTACTAACATATTACTTACTTGTTGTGTAGTAGGGTACGCCGTATAACAAAATTTTTTTTCTCAACTTTGGCATGCCAATTTCCTATGTAAAATGGAATGGACCAATTTACTCTACTTGAGGTAAGGATTGATTTGACATCTTCAAGCCTCATATAGTTGGGCAGTGATGTTGATTTTTCTATGTGAACAGTATTTTTGATGATACAGCCAATTTAAGTGCAGGAAAATGTATACGCTCTAAAACGACTGGCGCCATGTTGTGACGTCATAAGCACAAACAACAGAGCAAAACAGCTGTCAAGCGGCCGCTACTATTATGTACTACCTACTAATACACCGACTTGCATTACCCCTACTACCGCAAGATGACCAGTAATCCTCCTTCAAGTGATGTAGTAGGTATTCACTGGGGTTTTTGAATATGTAAGTTGTAGTTTATAAGGAAAAAGTGGATAGACAGAGATAAGTGGCCGGGGACACCTGACAAGTGACGACTTCTGGGATCGGCATTCCTTATAGGGAGCTTAAATGAACCTGCAATGACATGTAAAGCTAGACAGATAGACGAACTCATAGAGGAACAGGGAGAAATGATGGCTTTCTTTCCCCACATAAGCAAAAATACACCCTTCGTCACTTACTCACCACTACAACCTTTACTAACCATACATTTCTAACCTGTTCCTCTTATGAGTTCGTCTATCTGTCTAGCTGTACATGTCATTGCAGGTTCATTTAAGCTCCTATAAGGAATGCCGATCCCAGAAGTCATCATTTTCTGGTTTGTCACGGGCCCCTTGCTCTGTCTATCCACTTTTTCCTTATAAACTAAACTTACAATTCACAAAACACAGTGAATACCTACTACATCACTTGAAGGAGGATACTGGTCATCTTGCGGTAGTAGGGGTAATGCAAGTTAGTTAGGTTAGTAAAATAAAACTATAATTGCGGTTTGCTGGCCAAAACAAGCCGATCAGCTGATCAGGCGAGATCTGAGTTTGCAGTTACTACGTCACAACCAATGACAGCGGTTCCGCCGTGTTGTGATATTTTGGCCCCAAAAAGGCCATATATTTAATTTATGGTGCATTTCTCAGCAAAAAGAATATGAGTACAGTGATATGTAGCCTATATTGCACCCAAAGCTTTATAATACTCCGTGTTTTAGGTGTGAGTAAATTGGTCCATTATAAGGCGATTTTATCTCCTTCCATTTTTGCATTTGAGCAATTCTTACTATGCAAAATCGCACTTTTATATTGCACCCTTATCGAATAATGCTTAAATGAGTACGCAGTGTCCGGTTGGTCCTGTGTATTGCATCATGCACCAATATGAGTTCCAAATGACTAGCGTGGTAAGTTCTTTCTGATCAGTTGGTTCATCAGGCACTACATCACAGTGTCACAGCCTCTACGTTGGCCTAGAACGTGTCCATCATGTCCTTCTTAGACCTGAAGCAGGGCATGGTCTCCGGTGGTGGCCCGAGCCCAGATGAACCGTCTCTGGCCTGCTGCCCCACCACTGCTGCCGCAGCCTCTGTCACCTGCTTCACGACTCTTTCGGTGCTCTGAGTGTGGATAGAGAACTCCGAAACCTCGTACGGCTTGACCAGGATCTCTGATGGATACTGATGCTATGCTACTACTGATGCATGCTACTGATGTTACGAATATTTCATGATCATCATCGTTATTATAATTATCTTAACTGTTATCATAATTATTTTTGCAATAATTTATTTCTGCTATTATTGTTATTATTATTTTTAGTATTACTAGGAAATAGACGCCCACACTAAAGATGTGGAACGTGTCCAAACTCGCACAGAAGAGCCGAAGAGGATCATCTAAACCCCTCCTCTTGCCCATAGCCTTGAGCAATATGTCGCTGATCGAGCCTGGCAAGTTGTCATCGAAGAACGCCAATACACACATACATGTTTAAATATCCATACAAAAGCTTCGGCTCAATAGACCAGAATTTGTGATCATTACACCTATGTATGATAATTGTGATATCTAGAAAAAAAACAAAAAAACCAACAAATATATCAACCAATCAATCAATCTCTCCGGCGAAACTCTCGGAAAAACCAACGTAGTCACTCACAAGATTCAACTCATAGGAGACACCCAATCTCTCTATATCCCAGCATATCGCATGCCCCATAGCAAACGTACGATTGTCGACCCGCGTTGTTTCAGACATGCTGAAAGCCGGGATCATCAAAAACTCTGTCAGTCCTTTCAGCAGTCCTATGTTCTAGAAACAAAAAGCTCAGGTGAATAGCGTCCCGTTGTTGATTTCAGAGCACACAATAAAATAATTGTTCCCTCTCGCTATCCCATGCCTGTCCTTGAGGATATCTTCAAAATCTAGGCGATCACAACACAGTTTTCTCCACATAGATTTGTGCTCAGGCATCTGGCAAGTCGACCTTGACCCAAAAAGCCGCGAGTACACTGCCTTCTCTACACTCACAGGAAATTAACAATACTGTCGTATGCCAATGGGCCTAGTTGGATCACCATTACGTTCCAGCGTTTAATTAACTCCTTTCTCACATGACTGATGGGTAATACACTTTTGACGATTTAATCGTTCGTCTCTAAATCAGTGCAGCTGTCAGTAAATCTGACTGCCGTGTGGCAATCAGGTACCATTCATCCTGTTGGAAAAGGGGGCTGGTGTCCCTATCTGGAAAGGGAAAGGGTACCGTCAGGACTGCAACAATTACCGCGGTATTACATTGCTCAGCGTGCCAGGCAAGGTGCTTGCCCATCTATTTCTGACACGGATCCGCAGTCATCTGCTGAACCATCATAGACCTCAGCTGTCTGGGTTCACGCCTAGTAAGTCAACAACGGACCGTATCCTAGCGCTTCGTGTCCTGGTGGAACACCGACGTGAGTTTCGACAGGGGATGTTTAAGGCCTATGTTGATCTAATAGAAGGCGTTTGACTCAGTGCATCGTGAGTCACTCTGGGATCTTCTGCGACTTCGCGGGATTCATGCAAGGACTATTGGTTTGATGACTGGTCTGTACTCTGGGACTGAGAGTCCTGTGAAGTGTGGGGGAGATATATCCAGCTTTTTTCCTGTGAATACAGGAGTGAAGCAAGGGTGCGTCCTTGCCTCATCACTTTTCAACACTTGTATGGACTGGGTATTGGGCAAAGTTGTAGATCAAAGTAATTGTGGAGCATCCCTCATCTGCATCGTGAGTCACTCTGGGATCTTCTGCGACTTCGCGGGATTCATGCAAGGACTATTGGTTTGATATTGTTATATTTTGGCCCCAAAAAGGCCATATATTTAATTTATGGTGCATTTCTCAGCAAAAAGAATATGAGTACAGTGATATGTAGCCTATATTGCACCCAAAGCTTTATAATACTCCGTGTTTTAGGTGTGAGTAAATTGGTCCATTATAAGGCGATTTTATCTCCTTCCATTTTTGCATTTGAGCAATTCTTACTATGCAAAATCGCACTTTTATATTGCACCCTTATCGAATAATGCTTAAATGAGTACGCAGTGTCCGGTTGGTCCTGTGTATTGCATCATGCACCAATATGAGTTCCAAATGACTAGCGTGGTAAGTTCTTTCTGATCAGTTGGTTCATCAGGCACTACATCACAGTGTCACAGCCTCTACGTTGGCCTAGAACGTGTCCATCATGTCCTTCTTAGACCTGAAGCAGGGCATGGTCTCCCGGTGGTGGGCCCGAGCCCAGATGAACCCGTCTCTGGCCTGCTGCCCCACCACTGCTGCCGCAGCCTCTGTCACCTGCTTCACGACTCTTTCGGTGCTCTGAGTGTGGATAGAGAACTCCGAAACCTCGTACGGCTTGACCAGGATCTCCTGGATCTGATCCCCGGACAGTGAACAGGTGAATGCCGGCTCGTGCACCTGGCCAGGCTGCCAGCTGATCAATGTCTGCAAGCTGGTGGCTGACAAGTTCAGCTTGGGTGTGATGCGAGGTCTTACACTGGTGTCCCCATACTCCTCGCCAGCCCTCAGCTTCAAAATCTGAATCACGGCGAACCTGCGGTCATCCTCACTCTGACTCGCCATCAGCGAGAGGAGGACACATTCTGAGTGTGCGAACCATGCTCCTGTCCGCACGTAGAAGGTCACAGCTGTTTGGACCTTCTTGGGCTGCGACCTCATCACTCTGAGCTGCGTGAGGATGTGCTTGGGGCCGTCCTCTAGTCTGTGGTGAACCTTGATGTCGTAGTAGAGTTTGAAGTACACCTGCAGGCAGTACTTGACTAGAATTTCCAGGGTGTTCAGTTCTTTGCCATCCATGCTTTCTGGTCCACATGTACACGAGCGACTGGGCTGTGGTGAGCCATCTGGAGTGGGACACCTTGCCACACTTGATCTCCTGCAGCTCGGACGGTAGAACGCCCCGCTTCACAGCCTGGACCAGCTGGTAGGAGACTTGCTGGTCAGTGGACATGTTGACCAGGATATACTCCGGTATCTCCGTGAGATCTTCACCGCCTGGCACTCCTCTGAACTCTGCGTTGTACTGCATCTCATACACGCTGGACAGCAGACTGCACACTGGACCCGTGAAGCCAGTGTCAGATGAGGTAGGCCCGTCGATGCTGGTGATAAGGTGGCGCAGGGGCAACTCGTTTGTGTGCAACACGCATATACTCCAGAAGAGCTTGCATCCCAGCATCTTCTCCAAATGGGCGTGAGTACCACCCTTCCACCCCGTGTTGGCCCTAGTTGAGTCACCTTGCAGTACGATCAGTGAGTCGGTGGAGTCGTATGTCACCAGCAGATCATAGAGAGCCTGAGCCACCTTGAACGCAGGCTTCTCAGGTGGCACCGGGTCCTCTGGTACAAAGTGCCAAAGGTACCTTCCAGATGGCTCCTCTGTCACTGACACATGCTCCTCCCTGATCAACCTTGGGTGCAGTTTCCCATAGCTGTCGGGCACCATCGCCCTGGTCTTGTCCTTCCTCCCATCGTAACCCAATCCAACTATTTTGGTACCCTGGTTAGGGTACGCCGTATAACAAAAAATCTTTTTCTCAACTTTGGCATGCCAATTTCCTGTGTAAAATGGAATTCTAAGACGATTTTATCTATTTCCATTTTTGCATTTGAACAATTCTTACTATGCAAAATTGCACTTTAAGCTATGTTTTGCATATAAATATAAAAGTCCATTTTTGCATAGCAAGAAGTGCTCAAACCAAAATGTTGAAGAGGACAAACCACCCTTAAAATTCAATTTTACATAAGAAAACATCCTGCCAAATTCGAAATAATCTATATTTCACTTTTCATTGGACCTACGGCGAACCCTATTGTGTAGGTCTGGAATAGTCTTAGCCGAGCCGAGCGGTGGGGGGGCGATATATATAAATGTGGTGAGTTTTATATGATTATTATTGCTTAATCATAATACATTTATCGGCTTGTTTACAGCTTGATTTAATCAAGGTATAGTCAAGTTGCACAAAGTTATAACAAAAGTTATAACCAATTATCACAAAGAGTTCCACGACACAACAACACTTCGCGACACACACACAACGTCCACACAGTATCGATGGCTAACTTCCTCTGAGGCCACACAGTCAAGCGAGGCAGGGCGTGGCTGGGGTGCTTGCTGTGTTACAATAACAAAGGTGTGGTCTTGTCCTCCAGTATATGCTGCCATCTGGCGGTATGTGTTGTAGATGGGACACGGGCGTGACATGGGCGTGTCACAGATACGGCAACAATAATCTTTTAACATAGAAATTATTAGAGATGCCTTAAATATATAATTGTAGGATAAACATGTACCTACAAGGCCAACAGTGGCGTTTGGGAATTAATATGGGATGGCAGGTGATATTTGGAAAATCAGCTTTCAAAATTCGTTCTCGACACCTAATTATACCCTCATTATCTAGGTACATACCTAATGATTTGATCAATTTTATCCTATGGGGGCTGGCTGAGGCTAAGAGCTGATATTCCTCTGGAAATACCTGCTTTTGTATTGTTCTGATCCAAAATTTGAAGGAGTCAGAGCTATCCCTCTTAGCCCGGGGACTGCGGGAGCTGTGAATTTTTTAGTGCCCACATTGCGGCAATGTGAGTGAAACAGTGACCATTACAGAATTGGATGAAAATCACATCAACATACAGGTAGTAAAAATCCGCATCCGGCAATATATCTATTTTTAACCGAAATGTATGGGGTTGTGGTGTGGTTATGGTCGGGAGTTGAAATATCTGGCGCAAATGGCACCAAACCGCTTGCGAGAGACTGCTGAGATGGGGTCAGGGATGCCACTCCTTGGGATTTTTCCCAAGATTTTGAAGGGATTATTCAACTATTTCTCCAGTAGTTTATCTCAAGGTAAGCATGTGTACCAGATTTAGGACTGACCCAAGACTGACCCCCAAAAAATCCTAAGATAGACAAAAATATCCCAAGGTCGTTAAGAAAACATTGTAACTGAATCCTAAATACGGTACATATGCTTACCTTGAGATAAACCACTGGAGAAATATTTGAATAATCCCTCCAAAAATCACAAGGTAGACAAAAAATATCCCAAGGCCATGGCCTATATCCCAGGATCTTGGGAAAAAAACCCAAAAGAGTGGTATCTCTGCGTACAGCGTACAGAACTACAGCTGTAGTTAGGCAGATGGTGATGTGTGGTATCAAGGGCTGACATAGCGGCCTACATGTGACACAGTTTGTAGACTTCTACGAATGTTGGCGCGGTTTTTGTATGCAATTGAAAATCGCGCTTCCGGAAGGCATGCCGCAGTCGATCAGCAGTGCCTTCCGGCTTGCCGCAGCCCACGGGTTAATGAATTTGAGGACTAAATTAGTAGTCTTAAAGTAATCGTCCAGACCAATTTTTTTTTTGCCTAATTATGTTGAATGTGCATTCAAAACACCTAATCCACCAAAAATAATTGATTTCCAGGCCTTATTTCCGTAAAAACACGACTTGTGTAAAAAGCGCGCGAATTTTTTTTTCTTCCCTCCAACAGGGCTACGAATATTATTGATGACGTCACAGGAGAAAGTCCAATGTAAACAACAGTCTTCTGCCTGTGTATAGTAGTAGTAGTAGTAGTAGTATAGTAGTGCACATGGTGGTAGTGGTGGTAATAGTGGTAATAGTAGTAGTGGTGGTAGTAGTAGTAGTAGTAGTAGTAGTAGTAATAGTAGTAGTAGTAGTATAGTAGTGGTGGTAATGGTGGTAATACTGTAATAGTAGTAGTGTAGTAGTAGTAATAGTAGTAGTAGTTGCTTAGTAGTAGTAGTAGTAGTATAGTAGTGGTGGTAGTGGTGGTAATAGTAGTAGTAGTAGTGTAGTAGTAGTAATAGTAGTAGTAGTAGTTAGTAGTAGAAGCCACCCAGCCACACCACCGCCTTGCCACATAGCGTAGTATTGACGGTATTATTACGTGTTATAGGACAAATATAGACAGTATGGACAGATTATATAACTAAGGGAACGATTACTGCTAGAAGAGACAAGGTATTACGTTGTGAGAGACAGTGAGATGAAGAGATAATAGCAAAGGAGATATCGATCGATGTGTGTGTGTGTCTCCCAACATGGCAACTCTAACCCACTGTCTCTCTCTCTTCCCTTCTTCCTTCTCTCTCTCTCTCTTCCTCTCTTCTTCCTCCTCGATCTCTCTCTCTTTCTCCCTTCTTCTCCCTCTCTCTCTCTCTCTTCCTTCCTTCTTCCTTCTCTTTCTCTTCCTTCCTTTCTCTCTCTCCTCCTCTCTCTCTCTCTCTCTCTCTCTCTCTCCTCTCTCTCTCTCTCTCTCTCTCTCTCTCTCCTCTCTCTCTCTCTCTCTCTCTCTCTCTCTCTCTCTCTCTCTCCTCTCCTTCTCTCTCTTCTCCTCTCTCTCTCTCTCTCTCTCTCTTCTCTCTCTCTCTCTCTCTCTCTCTCTCTCTCTCTCTCTCTCTCTCTCTCTCTCTCTTCTCTCTCTCTCCCCGCTCTCTCTCTTCCTCCCTCTTCCCCCCCTCTCTCTCTCTCTTCCTTCTCTTCTTCCTTCTCTCTCTCTCTTCCTTCCTTCTTCCTCTCTCTCTCTCTCTCTCTCTCTCTCTCTCTCTCTCTCTCTCTCTCTCTCTCTCTCTCTCTCTTCTCTCTCTCTCTCCTCCTCCTCTCTCTCTCTCTCTCTCTCTCTCCTCTCTCTCTCTCTCTCTTCCTCTCTCTCTCTCTCTCTCTCTCTCTCTTCTCTCTCTCTCTCTCTCCTCTCTCTCGTTCTCTCTCTCTCTCTCTCTCTCTCTCTCTCTCTCTCTCTCTCTCCCCTCTCTCCTCCTTCTTCTCTCTCCTCTCTCTCTCTCTTCCTCCTTTCTTCCTTCTCTCTCTCTCTCTCTCTCTCCTTTCTTCCTCTCTCTCTCTCTCTCTCTCTCTCTCTCTCTCTCTCTCTCTCTCTCTCCCCTCTCTCTCTCTCCTCTCTCTCTCTCTCTCTCTCCTCTCTCTCTCTCTCTCTCTCTCTCCTCTCTCTCTCTCTCTCCTCTCTCTCTTTTTACTGCCACACACTATAGCGGGCTCTGTATTCTGGCTCGGACATGTATCACATTCGGCGGTTGGTTTTCCACATATACGCGACCAGCATCATCTACTTCAGTTTCAGATTGGGCATCATACTCTACATTTGTCACAGCGACAGATTCACTGTCTGACACCGAACTACAATCGCTCATCATTTACATTTGCTGGTCGATACGACGGGTGTTACAAATGCAGACGACTGTCGTTTACATTTTAGCTCCTCCTGTGACGTCATCAATAATATTCACGGGGCTGTTGGGATGAAGAAAGTTTTTTTTCGCGCGTTTATACAAAAGTCGTGTTTTTACGGAAATAAGGCCTGGAAATCAATTATTTTTGGTGGATTCGGTGTTTTGAAGGATCATTCAACATAATTAGGCAAAGAAAAATGGTTCTGGACGATTACTTTAAGTCCTTTTACAGTTAAACTTATACCAATATTATACACTACAGTAGGGTTGCCATATCTGAACAGCCAAAATTCCGGACGCCTCCACTGACACACATAACCCCGCCCAACACACAGTTAATTTACTTGTATCGCTGCAGTTATTCACATTTAAGTCAAGGGATTTTGTATGGGCCAAGTAGCAGCTGTGGCGACAGCATATGGCCACAAACAAGTAAACAATTTCAAACACCGCAACAGCTGCTTCAAGAAGACGGACGCGAATGGGCCACTAAACTGAATTTTATGATCCCGTTAGAGCCTGAGAATCTCACTCAAATATACATTTATACATGTTCTGCGGACTTCATAGATATATTGTGTTCATGCTTCTATATGTTTTTTTCAAATCGAAATATTATTCAAATTCATTTACAAATGTAACATTGGTGTCTAGGATGCATAGAAAATGAAAATATTTGCTTACAATAGTAATTATTTTCTACATAAAGTCAACTCGTACATACAATTCCCGATTCGGTAAACATCTCATTTAGTCAATAGAGCAGTATATCATGGTAGAAATTTAGAGTAATGCATTAATGAACGCTTGTTGCAATATTCTTTATTTGTTGTCATGAGCAGTGTACAACAATTTTCGACAGTGTACGACAAGTTAAAATGTAAGAGGTCATAAGAAAAAGAAGAAGGTAACGTTCAGGGCGAAGAGTTTAGATTCTCCTACCACCGTGCCATACACAGTGGTAGTGGAGGGATGGACACTGCAGCAGCAAGTGTTCAGTGGTTTACGGGACGTTCCTACGCTAGGGCACTTGTAGATACTTGGTAATCACAAGCGACTAGCTTCGTCAGCCATCGTCATTCGTGTTTACATTATACAAATATCGTAGTTTGGCAGGCGGGCCGTGTTTATTTCAAAAATGTTGGATGGTGAAATTATCCATGGCGTTAATCATGGTTCCCTTGTGGCTTGTGCACACAATCTATATTCTTTCAGCATCAATGGAGAGATATATTCACCCAAACATTTTGACGTAACACTTCCTTAGTGGCTGTCGGACCACACATGGGTAGATCATACTTTCAAATAGTATTTCTTTAAACCAATGTTCCTGGTATGGACATGAGTATATCAAAATCATTGGTTTTATTAGTGTAAACCTGATATTCAGGAACTAAGTGATTCACGGAGAAATGCCACCGAGCGCCTAACTTCTGATCTTTCTATAATTTCTGATTGGGGCAAAGCAAACCTTGTTTTGTTCAATGCCTCAAAAACCCAATTTCTTCACCTATCTACTCGACAAAACCTACCAGATAACTATCCCCTCTTCTTCAATGACACTCAACTGTCTCCTTCTTCTATAATGAACATTCTAGGACTATCCTTTACTAAAAATCTGAACTGGAAACCTTACATCTCATCTCTTGTTAAAACAGCTTCTAAGAAGTTAGGTGTCCTGTGGCGTCTGCGTCCTTTTTTTTCTCCCTCCCAATTGCTTGCTCTCTACAGGGGCCTTATCCGCCCATGTATGGAGTATGTCTCACATGTTTGGGGAGGATCCACTCATACAGCTCTCCTAAACAGGGTTGAGTCAAAAGCTTTTCGTCTCATCAACTCCCCTCCTCTGACTGACTGTCTTCAATCTTTAAATCACCGACGCAATGTTGCTTCTCTTGCTCTCTTTTACTGTTATTTTCATGCTCACTGCTCTTCTGAACTTGCTAACTGCATGCCTCCCCCCCTGCCGCGGCCTCGCTGCACAAGACTTTCTACTCATTCTCATCCTTATTTTGTCCATCTTCCTAATGCAAGAGTTAATCAGTATCTTTACTCTTTTATCCCTTTCACTGGTAAACTCTGGAACTCTCTTCCTGTTTCTATTTTTCCACTTTCCTATGACTTAAATCTTTTCAAAAGAAGAGTAACAAGACACCTCCCGAACTAAATTGGCTCACCCCTCTTTTTTATATTATTCTCTTACTGTCTTCTTTATAGGGACTGACAACTAAGCGGGCTTTGTGTTACCCATTTTTGTTGTGCCCTTGGCCAGTCCTTTGTGATGTAAAAAAAAAAAAAAAATCAACATAAGAACACTTAAGATTGCCTTATTTTGGTTAAAATAACATCAAATATTGGTCGCTAGCACTTAGTTGTCCGCAAAGTGCCTATTTAATCAAGATTTATGGATGTTGGATGTTTGGAACGGGATCTTAATATGCAGTGCAGTGGCCTATTGAGGCGACGGCGGGGAGCAACGACTTAATACAGGACTTATACACATAAGAAGAGTTGCGACCCATTCTAGGATCAGGACACGTAATTGATGCTCCCGTCACGAAATTTAAGGTGTCGCCCGGCGAACTCCTCTCACTCTCTTTCTCGTCTATACAGAGCTTAAAAATCGGGTACTTTTTTTTCAAAATTGGTAATGGATGCAGAAATTTCGGACATTTCGAAATATTTCAAAATTCCTCCCGGACGCCGATTTTGACACCTACATTCCGGACATGTCCGGGAAAATCCGGAGGTATGGCAACCCTACACTACAGCTTTTGGAACAATACTTACCCTACATCTAAATTACTTACCCTACATCTATATTTTCCTAGTTGGACTAGGGGTTGAACTATATTTAAGTTTTTGCCTCTTTATTGGCAAGAAAACCTGAAATGGCTAAGTTCACTTTACTAATTATGGGTAGTAGTAATAAGTCAACTATCTCCCTACTAATGAAGGATCTTTGTGCACCACTGTCAAACATTGTCTTTACAATGACTGAATGACCATTGTGGCTTCACCATCAATTCTGCCGTAGTGACAGCTGATGAACTACTCTTATTATTGATTACCATTTTAACTACTGTAGGGTCTGAGTAAATATCACTGTTAGGACAAAAAGCTACGTTGTGAATAGATTGTTTACATTTCCTACAAGTTCTTAACTTTATAGGACATGCATTTAAAGCATGTTTACCACTGATACAGGTTAGGCAATTACCCAGACTCATTAACCTTTTAAACCTAGTGGAACAATCTGGATAGACATTATATGTGGAGGGTGTATGTTCCCCCTCACATAAGACACAATTTCTTCTTAATTACTAGAAGTTGGCCTGGATTTAGAGATTGTACCTTTTATTTGAGTAGGCCTTTGTGGCTTACTGGTTGGATGAGTTGTTTGAATCATAATTACAGGTTGTTTGATTTCCCGAACATTAGCAAGCGCAGGATAAATACCCAATAATGAGGGATCTTTAAACTCTTAGCGTGGCTGATTACCAGGTTGTGCAGATTACCCTTAGGTCTAGTAATCTCTAATTCCCTGTGTGTGGGGGGGGGGGGGTTCGTGCTCAAAGCCCTGCAAATGTTTGCACTCCTGCAATAAGCCCTCTTCTATTTGTTTGACCGTGAAGTAGTTACTATCATACCTCTGATTTAAACGGTCTCGCATCCTGGTTTGTAATTTCCTCCATATCATAATACTGAGTAACCAGTCTGATTCAACCAAGGGTTTATGAGCATCAATTGCTCTTAGGGTGCAATTCAAAGTTACTCTAAAACCTTCTAATTCCTTTAAATTATGAGAAGGAGTTGATAGATCCATTAACCTGCAAAAAGTATTCCTTACAATTAAGTCTTTATCTTCAAAATTATCCTTGAGAATCTTGAGTGCCACATTATAATTAGCATTTTCAACTGTTAACTCCTTTATCAGTAAATATGCGGGACCTCTCAACTGACCCAACAAATAAATTAATTTTTGCACCTCTGTTAAGTCAGTTCTATCATCAATAAATTTGACTTTATCCCAGAAAGAGAACCATTTTCCCCCTAAAAACTGAGGTAGTGACCAATCTGGTAGTTTAATTTGGGGTAAAGAGGCTTAAACTGTGGATTTCTAAGAGCACTCCAGTAATTTCTCATATTCAAGTATCTTATCAAGATATTTTTGACACTCGTGATCATACTTGGTCACACATTGGTGAATTTTGTCATTATCCACAACTTCTCTTAATTCGACTTCATAAACTAAGTAAGCCTCTTTATAGTTATTCCATTGCTTCTTTAATGGGCAACTTCAATCATGTAAGTAGAGTCAGTCTCAGTTGAGTTAGGCAGTGGTAGGAAAAATATGTTGAAACGCAGCTTTTATATTATTGCTTGTTATGATAGGGAGTGTTAAGCATGTTGTAACGCAGCCTTGGTATTATAAGTTTTGTGATGATAGGGAATAACAATGTTGGGAAGTTATATATACAGGGTGTAACAAGAGTTTCTGCAAATATTGATACAGGTGAAAGAACATGTAATTCTAAGCCCAAAATATTCTATAACCATATGCTTTTTGAAGCTTCCCTTAGACGTGAGATGAAGTTAGGAAAATTAGCGCGGCCAGTAATTTCACCATGGCAGGCGGTTGGCGCTCGGTGACATTTTGAATGAATTAATCATAATGTTTACTAGTAATGGAGCATTACATTATCTTATAACAACACAATTGGTATTAATGGACATGTTATTACTAAATAAGCAGTACATGAGAACAGCAGGGCTGTAATAAACAATACTGTAAAAGGCTACATGGCATTGTGTCAGGGAGGGGTAGGATGGAACACGTGACTCAGCTGATCGGCGTGAGGCCTCGCAGCCTAGTCCCTCCTTCCTCCCCCGCCCCGACGCGTTGCCCACTTAGCCTTGTACAGTATTGTTTATTGCAGCCCTGCTGTTCTCATGTACTGCTTATTTAGTAATAACATGTCCATTAATACCAATTGTGTTGTTATAAGATAATGTAATGCTCCATTACTAGTAAACATTATGATTAATTCATTCAAAATGTCACCGAGCGCCAACCGCCTGCCATGGTGAAATTACTGGCCGCGCTAATTTTTCTAACTTCATCTCACGTCTAAAGGAAGCTTCAAAAAGCATATGGTTATAGAATATTTTGTGCTTAGAATTACATTTTCTTTCACCTGTATCAATATTTGCAGAAACTCGTGTTACACCCTTATAGGGGAGGAGGTAGCGGAGTGGTTAGCGTCTCCGACTGGCGTTCTCGGTGACCCGAGTTCGATCCCCGAAGAAAACCAAAACCTTTCTGCACCGCCGAGTGGCCTAAGAACACCCACATGCCCTACCTATCAACTCTACCTTCGATTGCGAGGGCATCGGAGGACACAGGGGGGCGGCATGAGCCTCTAATCACAGGCGTCACTATAAGAATCCTGCCTGCGTCACCACGGGCGAGGACCAACCATCAGATCCCTCAAGTGAACCTCCAGAGCCTACCATCCGAGCCCTGGGTCACCACTGCCTACAGACGCTATAGGCACAGATGTAAAAATAAAAAATAAAAATAAAAAAATAAAATATAGAGAAAAGATTTGTTAACTTAAAGCAGTAATCTCGGAAAGATCAAACGTGTTCCTTTGAACCTCGAAACCATACCTTAGATAGGGAACACAAAAGAGTTCGTGTGCAATAGCAGCAATTGCAATTACGACATATGGACAAACAATCTACATAATTATCAGGCAAGTGGCATACTTTACACTTCAATAAGTAATTATTTTCCATTTTTTTTATAATTTTATATACCTAAATTGGACTCGCAATGCCCTCAAATTACAATAAGAAAGAGGTTTTATGATAATGACTCTTTTGATTTATTTAAGTCAGATCTTATGAACTACAGGTGGGAAGATGACATGGTCGGAGAAGATGTCATTGAAAATATTGATAATTACACCAGAAATGTCTTTATACTATATGATAAACATTTTCCAGTTAACCCACATCACTAGTGCACAAAAAAATCAATCAAACAACGAAATAGACTTCAGTAGCTTTACGCAAAATGGCCGTTAACTTAGGAATTAAAATTTAAGAAATATCGTAACATGTTAACATCTGTGCTACGAGCAGCAAAAGAAAAGTATCATAAATCAAGGATAATCGAAAGTGCAGGACATTCTAAACGAACATTGAATATTGTGAATAATTTAATGAGAAGAAAATGTAAAGTGAATTCATCCACATTTACATCACAAGGCGAAGCCATATCAAACAGTTTTGTGATTACCAATGGATTCAATTAATATTTTTGTAATATTGCCAACAATCTAGCACAGAACATAGAAGAACCTGCAGTGCTATTCGAGTCCTACCTTCCTCAACCTGTCCCGTTTTCCTTCTATCTCCGACCAACAACATGCCATGAAATTAGTCATGAAATTTCCAATATAAAGGTTACACCCACATGCAGGCCATGACGATGTTAATATGAGAATCATCAAAGATTGCAGAGAAGTAATTTCCCCCTTTCTAGAGTACATCATAAATCAATCGTTTGCAGAAGGATGCTTTCCAGACCATTTACAGGTTGTCAAAGTAGCTCCGATATACAAATTCACTCTTAACAAATGACCAGTATGGGTTTCGACCTACGTATTCAGGAGATTTAACAATACACATGCTTTGTCACAATATATATAATGCCATAGATAATAAGATGAACCGGCTAAACGTTTTTTGTGATTTATCCAAAGCTTTTGCCACAATTAATCACTATACTATTGAAGAAATTATTGGTATATGGAATTCGTGGGCAAGCATGTAAGTGGTTTGAAAGTTATCTTAACTCTAGAAAGCAGTACACAGTCTTTGGTAATAGAACATCTCCTCATGAAAATGTTAAGTGTGGTGTACCACAAGGATCAATTATGGGACCATTACTATTTTTCTTATTTATCAAAGATATCAATTTATGAACTAGAACACTAAAATTCATACTTTTTGCAGATGACACAAATATTTTCCTTCAAGGATTTTTTTTTATTACATTACAAAATACAATGAATAATGAACTAATTTATGTAGATAGCTGGCTAAAAGGTAACAAATTAACAATGAACATCAGTAAAGCGAACTATCAGATATGCGATATCGCATCCACAGATGACCCAACCACGAAAACTTAGTATTAGAATGAATAACATCCTAATTAAAGAAACACAGGAAGTTAGATTCTTGAGAGGAACAACTGACTGCAAATTAAGATGGAAAGCACACATTGAGGATATAAAAAGTAAAATTTCAAAGATAACTGGAGATATATATAATAAAATATCTTTGTGATTCTAATTGTTTAAAATAAATGTATCTTTCAGTAGCATACCCACGTTTATTATATTGTTCTGCAATCTGGGGTGGGGCATATATAACTTATATAGACAGTATATGCATTACTCAAAAAGAAATTACTTCGGATCATATCACACCGCAATAAGTATGACCACACTAATCCAAAATTTCGAGATTATAAACTTATAAAGTTAAATGTCATAATTTCCTACCAAACCATGATCTTTGTTTATAAATCACTCAACACATATCCAATAGACAGTGTTTCCAAAACAAAACTCACAACATCCAAATGAGGCGAACAAATAACCTGAATATTCCTTTATGCAGAACCTCCCATGCCCAACAGAGTGTCCTGACTAGAGGAATAAAACTGTCGAACCAACTTAAGCCGGTTATCATAGTAATGGCAATTGATCCATTTAAATTACAGTTAAAAGAAAATTAAGATTCAATTATTGATTGTTGTTAGTTACATGAAGTTAAACTTTACCATTGTATCTATAATTGCAAACACTGTTGGTATTGTTATCATTACTAAAATTGCTATTATCCTTATTATCTTTATTACTGTTATCATTGTTATTATTAGTATTAGTATTAGTATTAGTATTAGTATTAGTAGTGTAATTCTTAATATTATTATTTGTATTATTATTTTTATCTTTACCTCCGCCAACGAAGTTGGAGGGGTTATGTTTTCACCCCGATCTGTCTGTCTGTCTGTCTGTTTGTTAGTGTACAGGATTTCTCGAAAAGTTACAAATAGATTTGGACCAAACTCGGTATACCAAGTCTATTTGGTATAAGAAGAACTGATTAATTTTGGATGAAATTTATTGACAATTGTTGCCATGGCAACCAATTGATGAAATATTCGGCCGGAGGTATGCGCTCATACTGAGTGCATATATATATTATATATAACTATAATATATATATATATATATATATATATATATATATATATATATATATATAATATATATATATATATATATTTTTTTTTTTCCTTTCTCTTTTTCCTTTTTTTTTTTTACTTTTTTATATTTGGGCGGAGGTATGCGCTCTACTGAGTGCCCCCCCCCCCCCTAGTTATTATTGTTATTATTGCTATCATTATCATTATTATTTCCATCTTCTAATCTCACATATAAATCAGTGTTTCTATCATTACCTCCGCCAACGAAGTTGGAGGGGTTATGTTTTCACCCCGATCTGTCTGTCTGTCTGTCTGTCTGTCTGTCTGTCTGTCTGTCTGTTAGTGTACAGGATTTCTCGAAAAGTTACGAATAGATTTGGACCAAACTCGGTATCCCAAGTCTATTTGGTATAAGGAAGAACTGATTTAATTTTGGATGAAATCTATTGACAACTGTTGCCATGGCAACCAATTGATGAAATATTCGGCCGGAGGTATGCGCTCATACTAAGTGCATATATACATAATATATATATATATATATATATATATATATATAATATATATATATATATATATATATATATATATATATATCATGCAACCAATTGATGAAATATTCGGGCGGAGGTTTGCGCTCTACTGAGTGCCCCCCCCCCTAGTTGTTATTGTTATCATTAATATTACCATTATCATTATTACTATTGTCATCTTTATTATTATTGTTATTATTATTATTATTATTAATAGTATCATCACTATTATTTCTTAATTAACAATAATATTATCATTATTACCGCTATCAGTCATTATTATCATAATAATTAGTATTATATTACAAATATTACACTGGGGAACATATAATTTGGTGCCTGAGATATTAGGTAAAAAGGTCGCTGATTCTAAATATGCCATCAGTTTTTCTCCATCAGCTTTGGTTACTGAGATATGATACACCCCTAACTGTTATGCATACAACCGATAGGGCATAAGGACTGATGTCTACAAATCATTATTATTGCCTTTTTGATTAATTAAACGGTTTTCTACATGTAGAATTTATTTATTTATGATCAAATTACATCACAGAATCAGATAATAGTGAAACAAGCATGGCAAGTTATCATTGATACACTGTCCATTTACTCAGACATCTCACAAAAGCCGCGTTTCAAAGACTTCTTGCGGTGAGGATGCCCCAGGACAATCACTTTGAATAGACCAGCAGTAATCCACTTCATGTGGGCATCCCAGTGTCCCCGGTATCTTTCTTCCATAGTTCTTAAATCTTGGGTGAATCGTTCACCTTGTTCTTCACTTAGCTCACCAAGGTTTTCTGGGAAACGATCCAAGTGGCTGTGGAGGTAATGAATGCACTTTGATACTCATGTTACAGCCACATTGACGGAAAGAAGATAACATTCTCTCCACTAGTTCAGTGTAATTATCTGCTTTATAGTTCCCAAGGAAATTCCTTACAACCATAGTGAACGAAGACCATGCATCTGCCTCAGCATTGTTCATTGAATCTTGGAAATGTGGATCTTTCATGAGTTTTCTGATTTGCGGCCCGTCAAAAATACCTGCCTTTAGCTTTTCCATGCTCAGCGCTGGAAATGTTATGCATATATAATCAAAGCAGCCCCCTTCTTTGTTCAGAGCCTTGACAAACTGTTTCATTAAACCTAGTTTGATGTGCAATGGTAGTAGAATGATCTTACCTCTGTCAACCAATGGTTCTGCAATTACATTATTTTCTCCTACCACAATGTTTTCTCTCAGAGGCCATTGTTTTCTCACCCAGTGCTCATCCTTAGATCTACTATCCCAAAGACAGATAAAGCAGGGATACTTGGTGTATCCACTCAGATATCAGTGTATCCATCCTCAGATCCACACAAATTTACCACTGGTGACAGTGGTATGATATCTTCTGTATGACCAGGGCGATTGTTTTTTGCTCTTCAGTCATCTTAGTTGAGTAACCAATTGGGATTGATCCATATTTGTTGCCATTGTGTAGAGGCACACATTTTAAGCTCCGCTTAGATTTAGAACTATCTATGAACAACCGCCATTCGCTTGGTACATATTTTGATATGCCCATTTTCATCAGCAAGCCTTGAACATCGTTGCAAAAAACTAAATCACTTTCCTCCGAGAAGAACGGCAGTAAATCTATTTCTCTATTGCGATGGTATGTGATTTTGGTTCCCGGATGCAATAAGTTTTTTTCTGCATCTCTAGACGCCAACAATTCTGCTGATTTCTCCGAGAGATTTAGCTCCCTAATAAGGTAATTGAGCACCAGCTGACTAAAATCTTGTGCAACTGATGTGGTTCCTTCAAAATCACTGTCACTATGCCCATGAATACTATCTAAAGCTGAAGTTGACGATTAATCTTCTTCAGGGAGGTCTTCCAAATGAATGAATGATAGGACAGGTATTTCATCTGAGTGTGCAACAGGTCGTTTTGCCGAGTCTCGGTCAGGATACGTCCATTTACTCCGATTACGTCCATTAATGCCCTTTATGTTAACCAGACAGAAGTAGCAGTCTTCACTGTGGTTCCTCTATTCACTCCAGACCATTGGTATGCCAAACTTCAGACATTTCCTCTTACCATTAGTCCACTGTCGAAAGTGCTCAACACAAGTTTTACAGACACTGTGTGGAGCCCATGTCTTATCTTGGTCCCATAGTTTTATTTTGAAATAGCTTAAGTATGCCTTTTGCACAAAATCAGATATGGATTTTCTCTGTTCCATGAATGTGTACTCTCAACAAATGTAGCAAAAAGAATATGGATGATTCAAACACTTTCTTCATGACGAAATCATGTTATCACCTGCAAATGAGGAAAATAATGGAAGAAAATGGTGGAAGTAGATTTAAGAATAGGCTACTGCTGTAATAGCAAGTAGCATGTATAGTACCTTGTAGCCTAATAGTACACCAAGAATGATTCAGATCACATTGCTCGATTTGCAAAAAAATATTAACTACGGTCATTTGGAGGAAGAGCCTACCTCTTTGCATTCTTATGTATTCTGGCAAGAGAAATACAGCGTCCAGCGAACAACAGCCTTTCAGTCCCAAAGTCAGGCGCAGACTGACTCAGCGGGAAGAGGAGATACGTCACCAAAGTGGCAAAATACTGTACACACCGTTGCTAATGACCTTACACGGAAACACACGCTGTGACATGCTCATGAGAGGTACATTTATTGATAAGTGCATTATCTCAAACACTAGAGCTGCTAGAAAGAAATTAAAGTCATATGCATATTCAGTGGATTGAATATAACTAGGATCAGGTCTAAAATATGAGGCACCAATTTTTTTTTTTTATTTGTTCCCCAGTGCAAAGACTACTCTATACTGGACTTGCTACTCATTTTGGGCTATTTCCAGTGGAGGCCAGTTTTGCGATTCCTGCCATTTTCGAACATCACTCCCTTTTCCCTTCCTATGGTTTATCAGTATATATGATATACCGTTATCTTCGTAAATGTTTGTTCTATAATATTATCAAATAAAAAACAGTAAAATGCAATAAAGAAATGCCATTATGAGAGAGTTAAGAAATATGCATGAACTTAATATTCACTTGAACTCATCGCCATTTAATATTTTGCAAAAAACCATTTTAGATGCTAGCGATAGAAAGAAGCGGATTTTCATTAGCTTTTCCATTGCTATATTTCGTTTTCTGATAAATGAATCATAACCATGCATAAATTAGCGTTAACTAAAAAAATAACATCATCTATCGGGATAATTACCCGATGGATGATGTTATTTATTTAGTTAACGCTAATTTATGCATGGTTCTAATTCATTTATCAGAAAATGAAATATAGCAATGGAAAGCTAATTAAATTACGCTTCTATTAATATGTTGCATGTAAAAAGTCTTCACGCAAAATATCAAATTGCGATGAGTTTAAGTGAATATATGTTCATGCATATTTTTTCAGAGTCTCATAATGGAATTTCTTTAGTGTATTTTACAGTTTTTTATTTGATAATATTATAGAACAAACATTCACGAAGATAACAGTGCATCATTTATACTGATATGCCATAGTCTACTGTATTCATGGAACACTTTTTTACTTGCCGATACGATTGATGATGTTATTTTTTTAGTTAACGCTAATTTAGGCATGGTGGTAATTCATTTATCAGAAAACGAAATATATCAATGGAAAGCTAATGAAAATCCGCTTCTTTCTATCGCTAGCATCTAAAATGTTTTCTCACAAAATATTAAATGGCGAAGAGTTTAAGTATATATTGAGGTCATGCATATTTCTTCACTCTCATAATGACATTTCTTTAGTGTATTTTACTGTTTTTTATTTGATAATATTATAGAACAAACAGTTACGACGATAATGGTATATCATATATACTGATAAACCTTAGGAAAGGAAATAGGGGTGATGTTCTAAAATGGCAGGAATCGCAAAACTGGCCTCCACTGGTCATGGGCGGGTTGGCGCGGGGCACGAGTAGCAAGTCCAGTATAGAGTAGTCTTTGCCCAGTGTTATCATTGTTATTATTGTATAATGTAGTTGTTTATCATTGATATTTTAATCAATTTGACTGCCATGACTCCATTCCCTTTCTTTGCCTGGTATTGTGCTTTTGGTACCTACGTATAATTGCAATTATGGTTACAAATATCGTCCTTGCTAGTATGTATTGTTATTTTATTGTTATTACTATCAATAATATTATTTTAATTATTACTACCATGTTACTGATGCTATGCTACTACTGATGCATGCTACTGATGTTACGAATATTTCATGATCATCATCGTTATTATAATTATCTTAACTGTTATCATAATTATTTTTGCAATAATTTATTTCTGCTATTATTGTTATTATTATTATTAGTATTACTAGGAAATAGACGTCCACACTAAAGATGTGGAACGTGTCCAAACTCGCACAGAAGAGCCGAAGAGGATCATCTGACCCCTCCTCTTGCTCCATAGCCTTGAGCATATGTCGCTTGATCGAGCCTGGCAAGTTGTCATCGAAGAACGCCAATACACACATACATGTTTAAATATCCATACAAAAGCTTCGGCTCAATAGACCAGAATTTGTGATCATTACACCTATGTATGATAATTGTGATATCTAGAAAAAAACAAAAAACCAACAAATATATCAACCAATCAATCAATCTCTCCGGCGAAACTCTCGGAAAAACCAACGTAGTCACTCACAAGATTCAACTCATAGGAGACACCCAATCTCTCTATATACCAGCATATCGCATGCCCCATAGCAAACGTACGATTGTCGACCGCGTTGTTTCAGACATGCTGAAAGCCGGGATCATCAAAAACTCTGTCAGTCCTTTCAGCAGTCCTATGTTTCTAGAAACAAAAAGCTCAGGTGAATAGCGTCCCGTTGTTGATTTCAGAGCACACAATAAAATAATTGTTCCCTCTCGCTATCCCATGCCTGTCCTTGAGGATATCTTGCAAAATCTAGGCGATCACAACACAGTTTTCTCCACACTAGATTTGTGCTCAGGCATCTGGCAAGTCGACCTTGACCCAAAAAGCCGCGAGTACACTGCCTTCTCTACACTCACAGGAAATTAACAATACTGTCGTATGCCAATGGGCCTAGTTGGATCACCATTTACGTTCCAGCGTTTAATTAACTCCTTTCTCACATGACTGATGGGTAATACACTTTTGACGATTTAATCGTCGTCTCTAAATCAGTGCAGCTGTCAGTAAATCTGACTGCCGTGTGGCAATCAGGTACCATTCATCCTGATTGGAAAAGGGGGCTGGTCGTCCCTATCTGGAAAGGGAAAGGGTACCGTCAGGACTGCAACAATTACCGCGGTATTACATTGCTCAGCGTGCCAGGCAAGGTGCTTGCCCATCTATTGCTGACACGGATCCGCAGTCATCTGCTGAACCATCATAGACCTCAGCTGTCTGGGTTCACGCCTAGTAAGTCAACAACGGACCGTATCCTAGCGCTTCGTGTCCTGGTGGAACACCGACGTGAGTTTCGACAGGGGATGTTTAAGGCCTATGTTGATCTAATAGAAGGCGTTTGACTCAGTGCATCGTGAGTCACTCTGGGATCTTCTGCGACTTCGCGGGATTCATGCAAGGACTATTGGTTTGATGACTGGTCTGTACTCTGGGACTGAGAGTCCTGTGAAGTGTGGGGGAGATATATCCAGCTTTTTTCCTGTGAATACAGGAGTGAAGCAAGGGTGCGTCCTTGCCTCATCACTTTTCAACACTTGTATGGACTGGGTATTGGGCAAAGTTGTAGATCAAAGTAATTGTGGAGCATCCCTCATCTGCATCGTGAGTCACTCTGGGATCTTCTGCGACTTCGCGGGATTCATGCAAGGACTATTGGTTTGATGACTGGTCTGTACTCTGGGACTGAGAGTCCTGTGAAGTGTGGGGGAGATATATCCAGCTTTTTTCCTGTGAATACAGGAGTGAAGCAAGGGTGCGTCCTTGCCTCATCACTTTTCAACACTTGTATGGACTGGGTATTGGGCAAAGTTGTAGATCAAAGTAATTGTGGAGCATCCCTCATCAACACCAAGATCACTGAACTTGTTATTGCCGATGATGCAGTAATCTTTGCTGAGTCACTGGGGGTCCTGGTGATGGCTCTCGAGGCGCTGCATGAGGAGGCAAAGCCTTTAGGACTTGAGGTCTCCTGTCTCAAGACCAAGGTCCAGGTGTTTGGAGGCTTATTAGATGAAAAAGTACAGTCTGTTCATGCGTGCGGCGAGGACATTGAGATCATGGAAAGTTTAACATGCCTTGGTAGCGCAGTCCATAATGATGGCGGGACGCGTCAAGAAGTCTTACGGCGGATTAGCATAGCCCACGGTGTTATGGACTCGTTCAGCACGAGTATTTGGCGTTGTCGGTACCTGTGCAGGAGGACAAAGATCTAGATCTTCAAGTCGCTTGTGATCCCTAACTCTATGGTTGAGAGACATGGACACTAAATACCGACTTGAAGAGGCGAATCGATACCTTTGGTAATAAGTGTCTTCGCAGAATCATGGGGTATTGCTGGGATGATTACGTGTCAAATCAGCGATTGCACCGTGAAACTGAATCGAGGCCTATTACCTGCATAGTCCGTCAGCACTAACTTCAGCTATATGGGCTTGTGGCACGCTACCCTGAAACCGATCCTTCCCATCAGGTTGTATCTGTAAGAGACAATCCGGCGTGGAGGAGGCCAAAGGGGAGACCACAAGGCTCGTGGTTGGGACAAGTTGATGCTTCCTTTCGAGAGTTGCTTGGTATGGGAAGGGAGCCTGCATGGGGACGCGCGCGTGGTGACCCCCGGGAGTGGCGTCGTAGGGTGGGCGAGGCGACGCGTCCCCCCGGCGTATGCCCCCAATGATTGATTGAGACTTGAACTGGTCACCTGAGCAGCCAGTAATACCCCTCACCTCTTTTGGTAGAGCATTGAAGCGTTCTGGCCCTTCGTGAATCAGGCTTGACATTAGTAGGGTCCTGATCCTCGCTGAAGCTTTGGTTGGTAGACTTCTCCTCATGCACTTACGTCCAGTTCTCTCGGAACGGAGGTGTATGACTGCAGTGCTAAGGGTGCGGGACTGGGTACTTGTCCCTCCAGAATCTTCCGCATGTAGATGACCCGGTACCTATCCCTTCTCCGTTGTTGTGAGTAAGGCCCCAGTTCCCTGAGTCTGTCGCAGTAACTGTGGTCTCTCATTCCTTGGATCTGCCTCGTGAATGACCTTTGCACCCCTTCCAGGTATTGGATGTCACCTCTCTTATGAGGTAACCACAGCTGGCTGCAGTAGTCGAGCAGCGGCTGTATTAAGGTCTTCTAGAAGGTCAGCATTGCTTGGGGCTCCCTGGTGACGAAAGTCTTTAGTACCCAGCCTGCCATCCTCTTGGCTTTTCCCACTGTCTCTGCAATGTGGTGATCGAATCAGCAGTGTTCACTGAGGTACACACCCAGGCATATGACATGTGGTTGAGTTATGATTTATTTTCCCCCTTCGGTGTATAGTTTTGTTTCCTTCATGTCTTGGTTCCGTCCGAGCCTCAACATCTCAAATTTATCATCACTGAAACTCATATTGCTTGCTGCTTCCCAACGGTATACTATGTCGAGGTCTTGTTCGAGGTGGGGAAAATCATCAGCAGTGGTAACGGGAAGACTCACACTGGTGTCGTCGGGAAATGAGAAGAGGAATGAACTCCCCACCATCTCACCAATGTCCCCCATGTGGATCAGGAAGAGGAGAGGGCCCAGTACCGAAACCTGATGGATTCCACTGATTACCTCTGCTTCTTCTGATTTGTGTCCATCCACCGTCACTGCTTGGAGACGTCCTGCGAGGAAGCCGTAAAGCCACACCCACAGTTTTCCTGTTATGCCAAGGGCTTTGATCTTGTGCAGTAGGATGCCGTAGTACACTTTGTCAAAAGGCTTTGGCAAAATCAAGGAACACGACATCCACGTCCTTACCTTCAGCCAGGTTTTGCAGGATCCAATCATAATGAGTCAGGAGTTTTGATAGGCAAGACCTTCCTTTCCTGAAGCCATGTTGATTGTGGTTCAGATTAACAGAGTGAGTGGTCCCCCACACTTATTTAGAAATCTTATGGCCTGGGATCACATTCATAGTCTTCGTTCAAAAGATAATGGTGGCAATCGGTAGCACTGCTGATATTGTTTTATGTCCTGTCCCCTTTCTAGGACCACGCTAGCTTATTTTGGTGGTCTGAAACAACTCGGTGGTGGACCCCAAGCTGCATAGTGGGGACAACCTTTTACTTTAGCAATGTTGACAGGTGCTACCCCGTCACCAGCTCTAGATTGCGTCGATCCGGTCACGACTTCTAGTCTCTCGCGATAGTGGCTGAGCCATTTGGGACAGAAGCTCCAAAGATCGGGGGTTAGTGTACCACTATTACGCATTTGTGGATAAACCCTTGTCATCGCGAATAGTTGCGTTTTGCCCTAAATTCAATTTCGAACCGCATTGCTGGTATCATCGTCCATGCAGCCGATGCGGAGCAGAACTCAAATCGACGTGAAGCTCGCATTGCGTAGTGCGACTATCCCGATGCCGATAGTGCTAGTTGCGACTAAACAAATATTAACCCCATTGGTTGCGCTGCGCCGCAGTCGCCGACAGTCGCACATCGCGCAATACGGGGATTGCGTCGTGCGGCGACGTTGCGTGCTGCGACTAACCTATAATTTGGCTAAGCCCTTATCCTGCGTATCTGGCTTGTGCCCAGATATAATACAAAGAATACATGGTGATAATGACAGATGCCGGTCTAGATCTGTCGGCGCTTTCGGCTCTATCTTTTGATTACTCACTTTATCCTGGTACTGCTTACTTATGTCCTCTATTGTCTGTCATGTGACGCTAATTACTGTGTTATACATAGCTAGTCTGCAAGTCTGTATATCGTCTAGTCTGCCTAAGATTTCTGCTCTATCTTCTGTCTGTCTGTCTGTCTCTTCTGTCTTCTGTCTTCATCTGCTGTCTGTCTTCTGTCTGTCTGCTCTGCTTCTGCTGCTGTCCGTGTCTGTCTGTCTGTCCTGTTCTGTCTGTCTGTCTGTCTGTCTGTCGTCTGTCTGTCTGTCTGTCTGTCTGTCTGTCTGTCTGTCTGTCTGTCTGTCTGTCTGTCCTGTCTGTCTGTCTGTCTGCGTGTCTGTCTGTCTGTCTGCGTCTGTCTGTCTGTCCTGTCTGTCTTTGTCCTGTCGTCTGTCTGTCTGTCTGTCTGTCTGTCTGTCTGTCTGTCTGTCTGTCCTGTCGTCGTCTGTCTGCTGTCTGTCTGTCTGTCTGTCTGTCTGTCTGTCTGTCTGTCTGTCTGTCTGTCTGTCTGTCTGTCTGTCTGTCTGTCTGTCTGCTGCTGTCTGTCTGTCTGTCTGTCTGTCTGTCTGTCTGTCTGTCTCTTTGGTCTCTGTCTGTCTGTCTGTCTGTCTGTCTGTCCTGTCCTGTCTGTCTGTCTGTCTGGTCTGTCCTGTCTGTCGTCTGTCTGTCTGCTGTCTGTCTGTCGTCTGTCTGTCTGTCTGTCTGTCTGTCCTGTCTGTCTGTCTCTGTCTGTCTGTCTGCCCTGTCTGTCTGTCCTGTCTGTCTGTCTGTCTGTCTTCTGTCCTGTCTGTCCTGTCTGCTCTGTCTGTCTGTCTTCTGTCTGTCTGCTGCCTGTCTGTCTGTCTGTCTGTCTGTCTGCTGTCTGTCTGTCTGTCTGTCTGTCTGTCTGTCTGTCTGTCTGTCTGTCTGTCCCTGTCTGTCCTGTCTGTCTGTCTGCTGTCTGCTGCTGTCTGTCTGTCCTGTCTGTCTGTCTGTCTGTCTGCTCTGTCGCTGTCTGCTCTGTCCTGTCTGTCCTGTCTGTCTGTCTGTCTGTCTGTCCTGCTCTGTCTGTCTGTCCTGTCTGCTGTCTGTCTGTCTGCTGTCTGTCTGTCTGTCTGTCTGTCTGTCTGTCTGTCCTGCCTGTCTGTCTGTCTGTCTGTCTGTCTGTCTGTCTGTCTGTCTGTCTGTCTGTCTGTCTTGTCTGTCTGTCTGTCTGTCTGTCTGCTCTGCCCTGTCTGTCTCTGTCTTCTGTCTGCTGCTCTGCTCTCTCTCTCTCTCTCTCTCCTCTCTCTCTCTCTCTCTCTCTCTCTCTCTCCTCTCTCTCTCTCTCTCTCTCTCTCTCTCTCTCTCTCTCTCCTCTCTCTCTCTCTCTCTTCTCTCTCTCTCTTTTCGTCGAAAGGGAGACAGCGTGGGAAAGATCCATCTTTCCCACGCTAAAATAACAAGTGCTCCAGTCGCAGCACGGCCCCGACTGGTCGGCCCCAGGCTCGGACCCTTCGGCGACGAGTCCCGGCACGGAGCCGACGTTTTATGTTATTATTTTTAAGCGCATACATGCCCTGAGTGTATAGAGCATGCACCACACAGTCGGGAACACCCGCGCGCCGCTTCACGACTCCCACGACCCGACGGCGACGGTCTGGGCCTGACGCCGACCCCCATGACGACCGGCGCCGACACAGCATGACTCAGCAAGTCGTGACTGGGCCGTCAAGAGGCTTGAAGATGTGAACGGGGCTTCAGGGTCCGTTTATGTCACCCTCATTGTTCCTTAGTGGACCTAATGGACTGTGTTTATATATATTTTTTTTCTTTTACAGTAGTAACTGAAAAAGTATTTAGGGTTATGTTTTATGTTGTTTACCGCCCGATTTTCTTTACATTTTCTTTGATGAGTGTGTGATTGTTTCAGTTTCTGTCAATTTCAACTATTCTAGTGATGATTGCTCTTTTCCGTTCATCATTATTTTCATTTATCAGTTGTTTGTTGAGTAAAGTTCTCTTCCTCATGAAACTTTTCTATCTCTGGGTATGTGGGAGCGTCTACTTGTTTGATGCCTCTTCGTTGGGACATGGATGCTGCATGGATGCTGCTGATCTCCAGCAGCTTGGTGGTCAGGGTTTGGAGCATGGTGTTGGGATCATTACCTTCCATAACTTGTTCCCAGTTCACTTCACTGACACTACGTTGCACTTCCTCCCAGTTTATGGTTTCACTGAAAAAATTATACGTAGCAAAAGGAGAATATCCTAGCATGTTGTTTTCTGGTCTTTCCCTCCTGTTTTTTTTATATGTTGTATTTATAGTGATCAGATTATGGTCTAAAAATATGGTCTTCTCTACTTGGTAGTTGCTCACTGAGTCTTAGTTGTTCGTAAAGAAAAGATCCAAGATGTTGTTATGTCTGGTGGGTTTTTGCAGCTGTTGTGTGAGGAATGCTTGTCTGTGACTTCCAGAAGAGCTTTAGCTCTTCTTAGTTGTTCACGGAGGCCCCCTCCAAATGAGCAGCTTCACACCACTGGATTACGGGCAACGGAGGCCGATCCTCTCATTGACGAAACCGCACCCTCTCTTGACGAAGTCAGAGAGGCTGTAGCAAAATTGAGGGGTAGAGAAGCAGCTGGTGTCTGTAATATAAGTGCGGAGCTCCTCAAAGCTGGGAGTGAGCCATGATCCTCGGGTAGCATGCTGTCCTGTCTGCCGTGTGGCAATCAGGTACCATTCCTCTTGACTGGAAAAGGGGGCTGGTCGTCCCTATCTGGAAATTGAAAGGGGACCGTCATGACTGCAACAATTACCGCGGCATTACACTGCTCAGCGTGCCAGGCAAGGTGCTTTCCCATCTATTGCTGACACGGATTCGCAGTCATCTGCTGAAGCATCAGAGACTTCAGCAGTCTGGGTTCAGTCAACAACGGACCGTATCCTAGCACTTCGTGTCCTCGTGGAACGCCGACATGAATTTCGACAGGGGATGCTTGCAGCCTATGTTGATCTCAAGAAGGCGTTCGACTCAGTGCATCATGAGTCACTCTGGGATCTTCTGCGACTTCGCGGGACTCCTGCAAGGACTATTGGTTTGATGACTGGTCTGTACTCTGGGACTGAGAGGGCTGTGAAGTGTGGGGGAGGTGTATCCAGCTTATTTCCTGTTAATACAGGAGTGAGGCAAGGGTGCGTCCTTGCCCCATCACTTTTCAGCACTTGTATGGACTGGGTATTGGGCAAAGTTGCAGATCAAAGTGATTGTGGAGCATCCCTTGGCAACACCAAGATCACTGATCCTGCTTTTGCCGATAATTCAGTAATCTTTGCTGAGTCGCTGGAGGTCCTGATGATGGCTCTCGAGGCCCTGCACGAGGAGGCAAAGCCTTTGGGACTTGAAGTCTCCTGGCTTAAGACCAAGTCCAGGTGTTTGGAGGCTTACTAGATGAAATAGTACAGTCTGTTCATGCGTATGGCGAGGACATTGCGATCTTGGAAAGTTTTACATACCTTGGTAGCGCAGCCCATAATGACGGCGGGTCACGTCAAGAAGTCTTACGGAGTATTGGCATAGCCCACGGTGTTATGGACTCGCTCAGCAGGAGTATTTGGCGTTGTCGGTACCTGTCCAGGAGGACAAAGATCCGGATCTTCAAGTCGCTTGTGATCCCTGTCTTACTCTATGGTTGTGAGACATGGACACTAAATAGCAACTTGAAGAGGCGATAATAGACAATAATTTCGTGTTCTGGCTTATGGCCAATATAAATGTAATCACTGTATACGTGATTCATGTATACGGGCACAATTATTTATCTCTTCGTGTCCATATATAGGGATGAATTTGCATGAAAAACAGGGAAGAGGGTGGAGAGGCTACGTCTGTCTCTGTTTTCCCGCCCATATACTCCTCAAGTCATGGTTTCTCTAAACTCCACCATCAATACATCTCTAAGACTTCATTACAAACTGTTTGCTCAGGACAAACGTGTTCCTTATGATCTACTAGCACAACCTTCTAGACCTGTCTACAATTTGGTGATTTTGTAAAGACTAAGGTGCACACATTCCAACAGATCCATCAGTGTATCCAGCAATCACTTGTCCTATCGAAGTCTGATATGCTCTTTTATCATAATAAGGCAGCTTCCAACTTTACACTTGAAGTAGTTGATATTGTCTACTCCCTTGTGGATGCCAAGAAATCCAAATTAAACCCAAAATTTGACGGCCCCTTCATGGTCATAACTAAGGAGCGTGGAAACAAAGTCATATTGCTTAACCTAATATACTTTACTGATAAAGTATCACATCTTGATTCCCTGAAGAAACTATCCTCTAGTCTTGACTGTGAAGATCCTCATCTCATCCCAGCTGATCCAAACTTCACTCTATCAGCACCTCAGCCTGCTCCAGCAGCTCATTCCTCAACTTCATCTTCTTCCTCACACCATTCCTCTGACCATCTTTACTACCTTCGTAGTCGTGTTCATTGATTCCTTCCATTTCCTAGTATTTTTTTTTTTTGGAGATGTAAGTTATCTATAATAATATAAGCGAAAGTGTGTCTGTCTTTCTGTCTGTCTGTCTGTGTATGTGGTATAGATTCCGCCCCCCGTGGCGCAATCACCTCATATGGCACAGTTTTGGAACCAGCTCGACCAGGGGAAGGTTTTAAGCCCACTTATGAGATGATCCGATCACTTTTTTTTTCTTTTTTTTAGCAGCCTATTAGCGAGAATTGTAAAAAAAAAAGTGGGTTGCGAGAATTGAGGAAACCTTGATGTAGGGTGATGGGTAATGGGTGAGTGAATGGGTGGGGTGATGGGTAATGGGTGTGGGGTGATGGGTGAGTGAATGGGTGAGGGAATAGATGGGGGGTGATGGGTAATGGGTGAGTGAATGGGTGTGTGGTGATGAGTAATGGGTGAGTGAATGGGTGGGGGGTGATGGGTAATGGGTGGGGGATGATGGGTAATGGGTGAGTGAATGGGTTTGGGGTGATGTGAATGTGATGGGTAATGGGTGTGGGATGATGGGTGAGCGAATGGGTGAGGGGTGATGGGTGAGGGAATAGATGGGGGGTGATGGGTAATGGGTGAGTGAATGGGTGTGTGGTGATGGGTAATAGGTGAGTGAATGGGTGGGGGGTGATGGGTAATGGGTGAGTGAATGGGTGGGGGGTGATGGGTAATGGGTGAGTGAATGGGTTTGGGGTGATGTGAATGTGTTTGGTGGGCCGAAGGCCCACGAAACACAGGTGGTGGGCCGAAGGCCCACCAATGCAAGGCCCACCGCGGAGCCACCAAGTGGCTCCGCAGAAGCTAGCCAAAAAGTCCGCCCGGAGGGCAGCTTTGCGGCTAGTGATCAATAAGACTTTAGTGATTTCAAGCAAAGGATAATTTGTATAATGCATAATTTTTTTTTTTTTTTCCTAATTTATAAGTACATTGTACATTGATTTTCTTTGCCAATTTAATATTGTATAATTATAATTATAAAAAAAGGAAACTTAAAGAAAAAAAAGTACTATAATTTTTGTATTTTTTTCTCTTTTCTTACAAGGCTCTTGCGATGTTCCCAACTCCAATTGTTTTGTTTATGTTTTTCTCCCTTGTCGAGATGGGGGCATCTCGTGTGCTTGCCCGAGCCTATGTGGGAGATCTATTTGCACGATTAGATAATACAAGTGCTTGTGGGCCCTTCAGACCCACGTATTGATGGTTGTAGTAGTAGTATATATTATACAACAATGTGAGTGCAAACTCCAATCGTGTTGTTGCTGTCGTTGGTCACTGGTAAAAGTGCCTCGGGGTAGACCACGTTCCGTATGATTCCACGGAGCGCCAACACTTCGACGGCATCAGCACAGCCAACCCTTGACAGGCTGACGTAGAGTTCGCCGTGCGTGTAGTATATTATAATATCGACCCCAAGCGCACGCACACACACACACACACACACACACACACACACACACACACACACACACACACACACACACACACACACACACGCACGCACGCACACACACACACACACACACACGCACGCACGCACGCACACACATGCACGCACACGCACACACATGCATGCATGCAGACACACACGCGCGCACACACACACGCCACACACACACACGCACACATACACGACGCACACACACACACACACACATGCATGCATGCACACACACACACACACACACACACACACACACACACACACACACACACACACACACACACACACACACACACACACACACACACACACTCACACACGCACACAAACGGACACACACACGCACACACACACGCATACATGCACGCACGCACACACATATGCACACACAGACACACACATACATGCTTGCACACACACACACACACAACACACACAAACGCACACACACACGCACACAAACGGTAAGTCCACGAGTCTACCAAGTTAATGAAATGCGGCAGGAAGTTACCGCGGAGTTTCATCCTGTAATCTAATATACTATAGGAGTAGCCGTGTGTCTGTCTGTCTGACTGTTTGTCTGCCTGTCTGGCTGTCTGTCTGTCTGTTTTGGGTAGCCAAAACTATATATTCAATTTTGATGAGAGTAGGCTCAAAAAATCGCAAATAAATCGTAGGTGGTAAGCGACTTGATCCCATGTCGATTGAATAATTTTGAAGGGGGGTTTTGGGTTAAAAACACTTTTAGGAGTATTAAATTACAGGAAGAAACTCTGCGGTACCGCCTTGCCGCATTACACTAGCTCCGTCGACTCGTGGACTTAACGTTTGTGTACGTATGTGAGTGTATTCATCTAGTTGTATTCATCTAGTTGTATTTTACAGTGCCTGAGCAGCGCTCGTATGGCCCCGTCTCCATATCAACATTTTTTATCATGCATCCTTAGTGCTTAGTTTTGGCCGAAGTCCCCGGGAGGCGGGTCACAAACCCCCGGCTAACACCCGGTACCCATTCACTGCTGGGTGGACAGGGGCTTGGGTTTTAAGGAAACAGCCCATGGGTTTCCGCTCCGCCCGGGGATCGAACCCGGGACCTCTCGGTTGTGAACCGAGCGTGCTAGTGGGGAGTGTGTGTGTCTGTGTGTGTGTGTGTATGTGCGTGTGTGTGCGTGCGTGTGTGCGTGTGTGTGTGCGTGTGTGTGTATGTGTGCGTGTGCTTGCAGGACAGGCGTCGGGCTGGGGTGAGGCAGGCGTGGGGCTGGGGTGAGGCAGGCGTGGAGCTGGGGTGAGGCAGGAGTGGGGCTGGGGTGAGGGAGACGTAGGGCTGGGGTGAGGGAGGCGTGGGGCTGGGGTGAGACAGGCGTGGGGCTGAGGTGAGGCAGGCGTGGGGCTGGGGTGTGACAGGCGTGGGGCTGGGGTGAGGCAGGCTACGGTGGTGGTAGGTGGTCTACCCCGAGGCACTTTAACCCGTGACCAACGACAGCAACAATACGATTGTTTGCACTCACTTGGAGTTTGGAGCACTTGGAGTTTGCACTCACATTGTTGTCTTATATATACTACTATTACAAACATCACACAAATACATGGGTGCGAAGGGCCCACAAGCACTTGTCTAATACTCTGAAAAGTGTTTGTAGCCCAAAAACCCCCTTGAAAATAATTAAATCGAGATGGGACTAAGCCGCTTACCACCTACGATTTATTTGCGATAAATAGAGCCTACTCTCATAAAAATTGAATTTACAGTTTCGGGTACCCAAAATAGACTGACAGACAGACAGACAGACACACGACTACTCCTATAGTAGATTAGATATAGGCGATGTATTTTGTATGCTTAGATGATAGGCTAGGATAGGTATGTGGTATGTTTTAATATTTCCGTTTTGGCAACTCATCGGCTGGATATCGTCAGGCCGGTTTTCGCGCATCGTCAGTCCGCTCCATACCACTACGGAGGTAACTCCTTGTACTCCGTCCTACCTTTCTTCAGTATACAAAACCAAGCATGATATTACCTTTCATTCGCTTGCAAACTCAAAGGATGGGTTACCAACACTCATCCTATAAAATCTTAACTGAGAAATATAATGTATTAACTCGAAAAAAAATGCAGATAAATACTTGGGAATACTGTTCCAGGATAATTTGTAACCAGAATATCCCATAAATTAAATATTCAATGATACATATAGAATGGTGAGGAAGATAAGGGTAGCTTTTCACTTTTAGTCCAGTCAGTGTGGTTTGAGATGGAAAAAATTGCAACATAATTTATTTTTGTGGTAACGTATTATACATACCTACCTAAATAACATACCAAAACTGGAGGAGAAAGAGATGTTGGAAAGTCACCTAATTGGCATAAATTCAATATGGCCGCCAGGCCATTTCCGGAAAACCCTAAAAATGGCCTATTTTTACTTCTAATTATTGGAATGAGGTGATCTTGGTGTCTACACATATGTTTTCAGGGTCCATAAATATGATGGTGAATATATGTACATGCTACTGATACCATTTTTGTCAAAATCGAGAAATTTTAATTTTTAATTTTTACTGGTTCATGGGTCTTTGCGATAAGAGTCATTATAACTGACACTAGAGGTAAACATATGGTTATTTATTCACTGTCAAATTTAGATCTCCTAGAGTACATTGTATATTTATTTTCTTTTATTTTCTTTTTATTTAGAGTAGCTACATTGTATATTTACATTGTACATTGTATGTATGTTATCTTCTCAGTTTTGTAGGTTTGTAGGTAGTGGTAGCTTAGAGGTGGTGTTGGGTCTGTGGTGTCCCTATTACGTCACATTGTTTGACTGGCTTATTCTGTAATTTTCGCCGCCTGGCATCATTGTCTGTGTAGGCGACGATTGTGGTCAGCGATTCTAGCGGGTATCGGGCGTTGGCTGTTCTGATCTGAATTGGAGTTACTTTGCTTTTGGTCCTTAGTTTATTGTCGTTTTTGTTGTTTAAGCGGTGTCAACATTTGCGTCGCTACAGGTCTCGGTATTTTATTTTTACGCTTGTACTGCTGCATCGTACCGTACTGTATATGACGATGGTTGACTTCCTTCGACAGTTCATCAAAGCCGAGCGTACAGGAAATTGGAGTCTCTACCTGCACACCCTGGGCCTAGAGACAATGTTACCATACTTCACTGCTGCTGGCCACAACTTTTATGCCAAATCTGTATACATCCACTTGCAACAGATGTTTCAGCTCCAGACATAATATCCAGATGTTTTTGACATGTTCAATGCAGGGTATCATGTCGTACGACCTAGCGACCGTTTTAGGGGAGGACTTCCATCTGATTTGGTTATAGAACAAGTACTGATGAAAAGTATGAAGGCTACTGGTGGATTAACGCGTGGTCGTTGAATGTCTGAATCACAACGTACCCAGTGGCTGCTGTCCAAGCCTGCATGTGCCGATGTCAATATGGCCATGTAAGAGTTCATGGAAACAAGTTACGCAACTAGTGAACAACACAAAGAAGCCATAGATGCAAGCAAAAAGAAGATAAACTAGACACTCTATCACTCCTGGGATTCCTCCAAGAAAGAAACCCCTATGCACTTGACCCGCTACTGCGTAACATCGCCACAGGCGTAATAGCTGACCAAACCGTCAATGCCCATAAAGGTGCAAAAGATCAAGTGGTAATCCTTGACCACAGAGTCTCGGCAAAGGTAGATGGTGAAATGCTTCATGCTGATTCCCAGCTGCTCTTTCAACGTCTCATAATGGCTGCATCTGATGTTATGGATGATATTGAAGGCATCTTCAAATATGAACTGTGTTCTCCTCCATCATCTTTGTTTGACACCAACGGACATCTTCGCGAAGCCAATAAGCCTTCACTCGCTGATGCAGTTTGTAAATTTGCACAAGGCACAGATATGTCAGCTCACCAAGATGAAGATGGCATGTGTTATGTGATTGATGGTGGCTCTCTTCTACAGCGCCTGCCATGGTCGCGGAATGTCACATTTGGTTCCATCTGCCAGCGCTATGTAGACTATGTTCACGAGAAGTACAGAGATCCCACAGTTGTATTTGACGGTAATGAAGCAGGTCCTTCTACAAAAGACACTACACATAAGCGAAGGTCCAGAGGGATGGTTGGTGCGCAAGTGAATTTTGTTGAAGGAATCTGTGTAAAATCAAAGAAAGAACTGTTCCTGACTAACACAACAAACAAGCAGAGGTTCATTCTGATGCTGAGTGAAAAGCTGCAGGAGAAAGGCATCAAAACAGTTCATGCAGCTGGTGACGCAGATGTACTAATTGCAACGATAGCAGTAGATTCGGCATCCAAGTGTCCTACTACACTCATTGCAGAGGACACCGATCTCGTGGTGTTGTTATGCATGCAGCAGAACCAAACGGCATTTCCACTGCTCTTCAGGTCAGAAGGACGACAAATATCAAAGAAGATGAAGAGAATATGGGAACTCAACTTGGTAAAGAGGAAACTTGGCCCAAATACCTGCGATATGCTGCCAGTGATGTATGCTATCACTGGCTGTGATACAACCTCCCGTATGTTTGACATTGAAAAAGAATCGGCTCTTCGGAAAGTGAGAAGTGACAGTGACATGAAAGAACATAAAAAAGTTTTCATTAGACGATCCTCCATGGCAGAAGTCACAGCTGCTGGTGAGAAATTAGTGAGTCGTCTGTATGGTGGTGACACAGGCGAGGGATTGGACTCTCTACGTTACAGACTGTTTTGTGAGAAAGCGATGAGAGGCAGCTGTTCTGTTAAAGTACATACCCATTCCCTTCCTCCAACAGCTGCAGCTGCCCGTTACCACAGTGCACATACGTATATCCAGTGCCAGGAGTGGATGGGTAACACTTTAAATCCAGAGGAGTGGGGATGGGTTCTTAATCGGTTCTGACTTGAGCCCAAAACAACAGACTTGGCAGCTGCCCCAGAATCACTACAACAAATTGTGCGCTGTAAATGTAAATTTAATTGTGACACTCGACGTTGCTCCTGCAGAAAGTATGGTCTGGAATGTTCAGCTGCATGTGGAGAATGCAGAGGGGTTGGGTGCACAAATGCAATGGCGTCTGAAGACAGTTTTGTGGATAGTGAATGAATGACATGTATACGCGCAGGTGCTTTACATATCTCACAATAGCAGCGTGTTATCATCTATATAATTATGTTGCTACTCTTCCAGCCCACGTTGCCCATGTTTAGAATACATTGTTGTTTTAGATTTTAGTTGTGTTGTTTTTAGAATTCATTGTTTGCCCAATTTAGAATACATACTAATTATACGTATTAAGAGGAGGGCAAAACTTTCAATAATTATGTATATGTTCACTTAATATAAGAGGAAACAATTTTTCAATGCTCCTGCAGAGTATTCTGTGGCAAACAGTAAAAATTATAACAATTACATTTGGAAACCTTCATGATCTTAAGTGTTCTTGAAGAAATACCTGTTATGATCAACACCTCATGAGAATGTGATAGGTTTTTCAAATCGGTTAATTTTTTACCATGGTCCACCACTTCCAATTGTATCTACTTTTGATATGTGATCTACTAAGATGTTAGGAATATTATACAACAGGTTTCATTTCAGTTGCAATTTTTTCCTTCATGGGCCATTTATGGTGCTAGATTGACTGGACTATTTGTGGATAAAGACATGAATAGGAAAATACAATCTGAAATTCTATAAATATAATTCTACAATGATAAGACCAAAACTGGAATATGCCGAAACATAATGTGGTCCCCTCGCGAAATAAGTAATATAAATAAAATGGAAAGAATACAAATTATAGTAACTAAGATGGTGACTCAATTGAAATATCTAACAAACGAGAAAAGATAGTATGAAATTAATGTCACCGCTTGAAAAAATAGAGAGGAAACTTAGTTACTGTATCATAATCTGAAAAATCAATCAGAAGTTTACAAAAACAAATCTGCTATAACGAAGAAAAAAAGAGGCTGGATATTTGAGAATACAAAAGAAATAATTAAGAAAAAGGAGATGCTTGAATAACAAGTGCAGTTATCACCACATAAGTATACGCATGCCTGGAATGGACTAGAAGAAGTAATAATGGCAAAATAATTGCATACATTTAAGGAAATACTAAATAGATATAGATATGGGGGCAGGACAACTCGAGTATAGATCAGGCCCTGCATGCTTCAACTGTATGTGTAACTTTAACTAGCGACACACACACACACACACACACACACACACACACACACACACACACACACACACACACACACACACACACACACACACACACACACACACACACACACCCACACACCCACACACACACACACACACACACACACCACTACCACCGCCACATCTTCTGCCACCCTCACCACCACTACCACTACAACCACATTCAGTGAGAAAATGGTTTCTTCAGAAATAACTAAAATTTTATAAAACAAGAGAAGTGGTAGAGGATGAGAAGGAGGAGGAGGAGAATGAAGAATAAAAGTATAAAATATAGTAGTAATAACAAGGAAGAATGTTAAACTAAGATAGATGAATACAAATCAGAAATTTGACAAAGAAAGAGAGGAAGAGGGGGAGGTATAAAGAAAAAAATACATAAGTTGACAAGAAAAAAAGGGTAGCAGGAAGAGTTGGAGGATGGGATCAGAAAGGCCGCGGCAAATCGTGTGGAAGGTCTACGTTATCTTTTCCACAATGCCTCGGGAATAGGGGACTGAGCCCTGTATTTGTCCCCCCCCCCCCTCTCTCTCTCTCTCTCTCTCTCTCTCTCTCTCTCTCTCTCTCTCTCTCTCTCTCTCTCTCTCTCTCTCTCTCTGACATCGATACCCCGCTTTGTTATTGTAAGAACAAAAAAAGCGTGAAATAAGAGCACATCATTTTACTTCAGAGATTCCTAACCCTGGTCGCTGTCATGGTTGTTGTCTTCTTCCTCCTCCTACTCCTCCTCCTCTTCTCTTCCTACTCCTCCTCCTCTTCCTCTTCCTACTCGTCCTCCTCTTCTCCAGTCTTTCGTTTGATAGCCACATTCGACCACATTTCCACATTCGATTCCACATTTGACCTCTTATTTTTCCAATCTCTCCATCTCCTCTCTTTCTTTAATCCTTCGCTATCCCCCTCTTCCTTTTTTTCTTTTTTCCCCCATCTCCCACTGCCACCACTTTATTCCTTGATTCCTTAGCAAAATGTGAGGAGGAGATGGAGGAGGAGGAGGAGGAGGCGGTAACAGTGGCATTTTTCTTCAAGGAATCTATTAATACGAATGTGATCGGAGAGAGAGAAAGAGAGAGAGAGAGAGAGAGAGGAGAGAGAGAGAGAGAGAAGAGAGAGAGAGAGAGAGAGAGAGAGAGAGAGAGAGAGAGAGAGAGAGAGAGAGAGAGAGAGAGAGAGAGAGAGAGAGAGAGAGAGAGAGAGAGAGAGAGAGAGAGAGAGAGAGAGAGAGAGAGGAGAGAGAGAGAGAGAAGAGAGAGAGAGAGAGAGAGAGAGAGAGAGAGAGAGAGAGAGAGAGAGAGAGAGAGAGAGAGTAGACAAGATACAATAATAGAGCAGTGAAGAGAAGAAGAGAGGAAAGGAGAGTAAAGCAGAGGAAGGAAGGGAGGGTAGGGTAGGGGAGAGGAGAAGAAAGGAGAGGAAAGGAGAAGAGAGAGAGAATGGGGTTGGAACACAATAATAGTTTAATCTGTAGCGGGTGTCTTGTTTACTTAATATTGGCCTACTTGCTGTGTATGATCTTTCTTATTGTGTCAGTCAGTATTTTACTGTTGTTGATGCTTTTGCTGTTGGTGTTGGTGTTGATGTTGGCATTATCTAGCTGTTCTTCCTCCTTCTCCTTAGTTTTGTTGCTGTTGTCGTTGAAGTTCCTAAGGTTGTCTGGCTGAGCAGCCTCGAACTCCCGAGGAAGCCCATGGCCTGGACCGTTTTCCCTACAGGCCTTCATAGAGTGTATGTTGTGTTGTTGGCGCGTGTGCAATGCAGTCCTACATAATGTAATGTGAGATGCTTGTGTTGTATCCTGGACTGGCATCTGCAATAGACCCATCCAGCCTCTTCTGATACCTTAGAAGGGCCGGATGGTGTCCATACCCGAGCCTGGCCAGGTGTACTCTCACTACTCTGTCCTCACGAGGAATAGGGCTCGGAAGCTTGGATGTCAGAGGGCCGTTGTCTCCTTGTTGTTGTTGTTGTTGGTAGTGGTGGTGCTGGTCCTCGTGTTATTCTTGCTCCTTCTCCTCGTTGTTGCTTTGTTGTTGTAATAATTGTTGTTTTTGTTTTTGTTATTGTTTTTTCTTATTATTAATTTTCATGTTCTTTTGCTCTTCTTCATTCTCCTTTTTCCTTGCCCTGTCAGCTAGGTGTCCAAACCTATGTAAAGTAGCCTTGATAAAACATAATGGCAATGTATCCAGATTTCCTGTTCTCGGTCAGTGACTGCAGACATAATAATGAGGCATTGCAGCCATGCAGACCCCATCCAGTCATAGAGGCACAGCAAAGACAACGCACCAAGGGGAACAGATAAATGCAAGCTAAACCTACTAATTTCAGATCATCTCCTGCGGGTAAGGATGGAGCATAGATATGAATTAGTCTTGTCTGCCTGTCTTTAGAATTCCCTTATGTGTAAACTATTGTTTTATCTTTTAGAATTTCGTACTGAATGGTTGCAATAGTAATATTTTGGCACGCTCTTCGCAGAGTGACATCGTAGATAGGAAGCTTATCCAGGAATGTATGACGGGGGTGGATCCCTCCTTGCCGCATTAACCACTTAAATCCCTCAATCTATATTTTTGTCCGACATGGCGCTGATTCAAAGCTGATCATAATTTAAAAAAACATTTGTTTGCATATAAACCGCCGTTATTACTTTCGTTGTCGTTGTAATATACGGATACGCAGGATTATTTGTGGTGATATTTGTTTACAAAACAACCTACCAAAACGGGTTGATCCTACCGCGTTTCGATGAATACCATCGTCCTTGTAGAAATCGGTGTCGTGGTAGAAATTATTTCAAAGAATGACGAAATGGACGTTCTCCAGTAAGCAAAGAAACTGAAGCCTATTTTGATACTAAGAGCCTTGTCGTAAAAGCTGCCTAGCAACGAGTCTTGGTAGAATATCTGAAATAACGGTGTTGCTGCCGTTAATTTTACGCTTGTGCTGTTGAATCGTGTGATGTTGTCTTTCAAAAAGCTCATCTGATAGTGTTGATGTAACGTTTTTACCTCCGTGGGTAATGCAGATGGCATCAAGTGTCAGTTTCACTTGTGACGTCAACGCGCACTACGCTGATATCATCCAGTCTGACACATGGGTAACAAATATGATTTCTACGGCTATTTGAAGAACGGACACATCATTCTACCAAGTGACCTTACAGTCAGGGGTTCCCAACCCGCGGCCCGCGGGCCACATGCGGCCCGCGAGGCCATTCCGTGCGGCCCGCACGGAATTTCCTTTTGGTCATCGGTGCGGCCCTCCATCATTCCAAACGTGTGTTGAAACATCATTTTTCTCAAGAGCGTGTTTTAGATGACCATGTTTTGGACGACGTTCTCTTGCTGAGTGTTAGTTCCATTACCCCTGATTTTGATTAACTTTGTGCTGAGAAATGTCACCACAGGTGTCTCATTAATAAATTCTTTGAAATTTTTTGTTCTGTATATGTGGTTTTCAGAGTTTTTTATTAGTGCGGCCCTCGGGCCCTCTCTGACTTGTCGATGCGGCCCGCGGTACTCTGCGGGTTGGGGACCCCTGCCTTACACCATGTAGCCCCCCACGAGGTAAGTATATTAATTTTACATGGTTTCTCCTAGTACCTGGAACCTTTTATAAGTGGTGGGGGTTGGCAATTCCTTTCTATGTAGCGTCGGTGTAGCATATGCTTTACACGTTGAAGCCCATCATTCTATGAAACAGGCTGAGGATCGACCTTTGGAGTCAGTATGAGGGGCCACAGTTGTGTTGTCGTCTCAGTAGTGTACTGGCTAGCGCGCCTACGAATCTGCGGGCCCTGGTTCGAATTCGGGCCAGGGCAGTCGGCGGCCAGCCAAACTGCTGTTCAGCCTTCTTTTCGGGGTTGGTCGATAAATGGGTACCGGAGGAAACCTGGCGAATGTATCTATGATAACCCGGACGTCACACTAGCCCAGTGTCCCGGGGTAGCGGCGACAAGCTTTAGGTAGTAGCGACAAACATTTGTCTGCGGACAGCTCAGGTCAAGCGATTGATTCCTCACTCTCCCTCACTAGCCTCACCTCGGCCTCGCTGACCAGATGTTTGTCTAGGATGCGCTCACCCACCCACGTGTATATAACTTACCTCGTGTACATTCAATATACTACCTCAATTCGGCGACTCGAGTATCTCTATTCCATCATCATTATCCTCGTCTTTGGAGAGAACCTGTCCCTCACCAGGCAGGCATTCCCAATATGGGCGTGATTGAACTACACCACGTTACCTGACTCCGCTCTAGCTTCCGCTACCAAACTACCCTGGGCTGCTTACACCTCACCTGCAGTTACACCATCCATAACACACCCCAATATCCTATTACACGACCAGCATAACGTATGTCCCCATCTTTTACATTTACAGTTGTGTTGGGAGACTCTCCATCAGTTATTGTGGAATCACTTCCACATTGGCAGCAGCAAATTCCTAGAGGGCATCAAACTGCTTATCCAGATCGTGGTATTTATCCTGCATTACTGCAACACCCTCCTGTAAGCGTTTACTGTTTACAAAAAGATAATATGTCGGTGCGGAAGTATTGAGAGGCAAACCTACCGGTGCCAAAGTGTAATTTTCCGAGACAGAAGGTATTATTAATAATTTATGTAGGTTCCAAAATCTGGACAAAGTACAGAAGAGCACTGGCAAAAATATTGCAAAAATGTGAGCATATACTTAATTGAAAAAAAAAAAGGATTGTGTATGGAAATAAGATACTGTTGTGCTAGATGCCTCCAGCGTTGGATGTTCGCTCCCAAAGATTCTTGAAAATACTCTAAAGCTATGGGGAGAAGTAGGAGGAGGAGGAAGAAGAAGGGGAGAAGGAACAGGAATGCAAAAGGAATACAAAGGAATACAAAGGAAAAACAGACAGCAACAGCCCTACTGGGCCATACAGGGCTGTTTGTGGTATCACTTTACTATTCTCGACGTGCACGATTAAAGTATGTAGGTCAGGAGATGTTGTATATCTAGACATTCAAAAAACGTTTGACAAATCTGTCCACAAGCGATTTCTCAGTAAATTATTTCTACACATATCTGGTAACATCCACAATTAGGCTAAGGACTAGCTACCTGACCGGAAGTATATATATATATATATATATATATATATATATATATATATATATATATATATATATATATATATATATATATATACAGGGTGTAACACGAGTTTCTGCAAATATTGATACTGGTGAAAGAACATGTAATTCTAAGCACAAAATATTCTGTAACCATATGCTTTTTGAAGCTTCCTTTAGACGTGAGATGAAGTTAGAAAAATTAGCGCGGCCAGTAATTTCACCATGGCAGGCGATTGCCGCTCGGTGACATTTTGAATGATTTAATCATAATGTTTACTAGTAATGGACCATTACATTATCTTATACCAACACAATTGGTATTAATGGGCATGTTCTTACTAAATAAGCAGTACATAAGAACAGCAGGGCTGTAATAAACAATACTGTAAAAAGCTACATGGCATCGTGTCAGGGAGGGTAGGATGGAACACTTGACTCAGCTGATCGGCGTGAGGCCTCGCAGCCTAGTCCCTCCTTCCTCCCCCGCCCCGATGCGTTGCCCACTTAGCCTTTTACAGTATTGTTTATTACAGCCCTGCTGTTCTCATGTACTGCTTATTTAGTAATAACATGTCCATTAATACCAATTGTGTTGTTATAAGATAATGTAATGCTCCATTATGATTATATCATTCAAAATGTCACCGAGCGGCAATCGCCTGCCATGGTGAAATTACTGGCCGCGCTAATTTTTCTAACTTCATCTCACGTCTAAAGGAAGCTTCAAAAAGCATATGGTTACAGAATATTTTGTGCTTAGAATTACATGTTCTTTCACCAGTATCAATATTTGCAGAAACTCGTGTTACACCCTGTATATATAGGCTGGTATCAAACGGCTGTGTGGAAATTATTATCACAAACTATATGAATTCTTACCTCCGGATAACCCAAAAACTACCTAGAAACTGAAGACTACCATTGCTAGCGCTAACTCGGGTACTTACCAGTGGTAGTTAGGTTGAGCAGGTTTGAAGGTCTTGATTATATCCACGAGTGTGTTTCAAGGGGCTGTTGTTTGTCCCACGTGTGGCTCATGGTTAATGGCCGGAGGCTGGTGTTTTCCAGGACACCGATGGAATTATAAATTCCGGTCGAGATACTCGCTTGTGTGGTGATTTACCACGTCCTTTTACTTAACCGATTGATCGGTTATCTTTCTACACGGTGTCAGTGGTGACTACACCTCATCTGGTGAAAATCGAGAGCGTGACTGACATCTACCTGGTGAGGGGCTGTGTACACGTCGCTTTGTGTGGAGGTGGCAATAATGTTTCCCCACAACCTATATTTTACTTTATCGTTCTGATTAAATGTAGTAATAGTTAATCCACTGAGATTGTTAATTTATCATATCACTATGGGTATCATATCACATGGTACTCCGTAGTGTAGGGGTAGCACGCTCGGTTCACAACCGAGAAGTCCCGGGTTCGATCCCCGGGCGGAGCGGAAACAGTTGGGCTGTTTCCTTAAAACCCGATTCTCTGTCCACCCAGCAGTGAATGGGTACCGGGTGTTAGACGGGAGTTTGTAACTCGCCTCCCGGGGTGCTGGCTTCGGCCAACATTATATGCACTAGCAGACAGCTCTCTTAGGGTAGTCTGAGAGAGAACTGTCTGGTTACAGTGGAGATCCATCTCAGCTGCGTCGATAACTGACGAAATTCTTCAAACATCAACATCAACATCACTATAGTCATTTAACTTATTTTATACCCAATTCTACGATATTCTACGATACATAACATTATGTGTTGGTCTCCATGGCTCCGGTACCAGAAACACCAACAGTTCTCTGCTTCTGAACTTTGCAAGGTCCAGAAGGTTGAGAATTGCAGGTTCTTGGTATCAGAGACCAGAGCTGCACCGCTGGACATGGTATAGTAATGCCTGGGGGTAGCTAAGGAGATCGACCACATCCTCGTTAGTACTCGCTGGAGGATCCTCCAGAACTGTAGGGTTTACCGGAGTGCTGAGTTCTTTGGAACAGATCACAGACTTGTTGTTGCTACACTTAAGCTTCATGTCAAGTCCAGAAGAATCTCAAGAGGTAACTATACTGTGTTTCATCTTGAGAAACTGAAGGACTTGACATGTGCTCATGAGTATGCGGTGGCAGTCTCAAATCGGTTTGATGTGCTCGGTGCTCTCGGGGACCCTGTAGAACTGTGGGATACCTTCAAACGTGAAACTCTACAGCAATGGTTCCCAACCTTTTTTGTCCCATTCCCCCTTTTCCAGTCACTTTTCCACCTGTGGACCCCTACAACGAAATAGGCTAAGCCAGCAAAATTAATAGAAGATTTTTCTGCAAAAAAATGAATACATTCATGTAAAATACGTTGTACTGTTATGCTGATTAAGCTGTAGGCCTATTTATATGAAAACAGAACACGTTCTGTTCAGCAGACTTTTATATTTAAGTAAAATACATAAGAAAAATGTTATGTTATTGTTGTTATAGTTGTAGGTATTGTGCGCAAAGGCTATCCTTATAATACTTGCCTTATTTTTGAGCTTGCAAGCACATGTATGAATAAAAGAAAGAAAAAAATTCACATGACCAAACACATTAGTTTCACGTTTTAAAAACAGCAATCTTAAGTATAACAAATTCACGTAGCAGAATAGATATTCCCAAGATTTAGAGACAGATAAAAATAAATTATCAACAAGGTAGGTTATCGCACAGGTAGGTTGAAGCAAAAGGCAAAATAACTCAAACAACCAGATCACTTATTTTAGGATATGATTCCGTCATTGAACACCAGAAGCTAGACAAGGAGTTTGATTGGAACACATTCTTAGCTGTTGAATCGTGAATAAGCTCAATGAACTCTTATTATGCGTCTTTTGACACATCATCAACCTGACATAAGAACGGATTTTTTGCTAATCCTGCATAGCAATATGAATTACGGTAATTATTGCACTTACTATTACCATGATAAAATAACGGTTATTAATTTTCTCTCATATTATTATATTCCAGTATAATAAATTAAAAAATAATTAGATTTTTAGAATCTCTATCAATCATTGGGGGCATACGCCGGGGGGCGCGTCGCCTCGCCCGCCCTACGACGCCACTCCCGGGGTTCACCACGGGCGAGTTCCCATGCAGGCTCCTTTCCCATACCAAGCAGCTCTCGACAAGAAACATCAACTTGCCCCAGCCACGAGCCTTGTGGGCGCCCCCTTGGCCTCCTCCACGCCGGATTGTCTCTTACAGATACAGCCCGATGGGAAGGATCGGTTTCAGGGTAGCGTGCCACATGCCCATATAGCCGAAATTGGCGCTGACGGACTATGCAGGTAATAGGCCTCGATTTAGTCTCACGATGCAATCGCTGATTTGACACGTAATCATCCCAGCAATACCCCATGATTCTGCGAAGACACTTATTACCAAAGGCATTGATTCGTCTCTTCAAGTCACTATTTAGTGTCCATGTCTCACAACCATAGAGTAAAACAGGGATCACAAGCGACTTGAAGATCCGGATCTTTGTCCTTCTGCACAGGTACCGACAACGCCAAATACTCCCGCTGAGCGAGTCCATAACACCATGGGCTATGCCAATCCGCCGTAAGACTTCTTGACGTGATCCGCCGTCATTATGGATTGCGCTACCAAGGTATGTAAAACTTTCCAAGATCTCAATGTCCTCGCCACACGCATGAACAGACTGTACTGCTTCATCTAGTAAGTCTCCAAACACCTGGACCTTGGTCTTGAGCCAGGAGACCTCAAGTCCCAAAGGCTTTGCCTCCTCGTGCAGCGCCTCGAGAGCCATCACCAGGACCTCCAGCGACTCAGCAAAGATTACTGCATCATCGGCAAAAACAAGATCAGTGATCTTGGTGTTGCCGACGGATGCTCCACAATCACTTTGATCTACAACCTTGTCCAATACCCAGTCCATACAAGCGTTGAAAAGTGATGGGGCAAGGACACACCCTTGCCTCACTTCTGTATTCACAGGAAAGAAGCTGGATACACCTGCCCCACACTTCACAGCACACTCAGTCCCAGAATACAGACCAGTTATCAAACCAATAGTCCTTGCAGGAATCCCTCGAAGTCGCAGAAGATCCCAAAGTGACTCACGATGCACTGAGTCAAACGCCTTCTTGAGATCAACATAGGCTGCAAGCATCCCCTGTCGAAACTCACGTCGGCGTTCCATCAGGACACGAAGCGCTAGGATACGGTCCGTTGTTGACTTACCAGGGGTGAACCCAGATTGCTGAGGTCTCTGATGCTTCACCAGATGACTGCGAATCCGTGTCAGCAATAGATGGGCAAGCACCTTGCCTGGTACGCTGAGCAGTGTAATACCGCGGTAATTGTTGCAGTCCTGACGGTCCCCTTTCCCATTCCAGATAGGGACGACCAGCCCCCTTTTCCAGTCAGGAGGAATGGTACCTGATTGCCACACGGCAGTCAGGACAGCATGCAACCCGCGGATCATGGCCTCACCCCCAGCTTTGAGGAGCTCCGCACTGATATTACAAACACCAGCTGCCTCTCCACCCCTCAACTTTGCTACAGCCTCTCTGACTTTGTCAAGAGAAGGTGCGGTTTCGTCAATGGGAGGATCGGCATCCACTGCCTGTAACCCAGTGGTGAGAAGCTGCTCAGTTGGAGGGTCCACCGTGAACAATTGCCCAAAGTACTCAGCCCAACGAGCCATCTGCCCATCCATGTCCGACACGAGGCGCCCATCTGCTGTTCGAATAGCACTCGCCCGAAAAGGAGACATGAAACGGAGCTTCTTCAGGGCTCGGTAGGTGGGTCGGAGGTCATTAGCGTTCAAATGACCCTCGACATCCTCAGCGAGACTCCTGACATACCTCTCCTTGTCTCTTCCCAGGAGGGTTCTAGTCCGGCGTGACAGAGCCCTGTGCTGGTCCCGGTTCCCAGCCAGCCTGGCAGCGCGACTCTCCTCGATTTTCTCCAGCGTCTCCGTCGAGACAAAACCACGCCTTGACCTCGGGCGCTCCCCAATACACTGCTTGGCAGCCTGTAGAGTTTCACGTTTATGGACCCCTTGAAATTCTTCCATGGACCCCTTGGGGACCATGGACCCCTGGTTGGGAACCACTGCTCTACAGGCTGCCAAGGAGTGTATTGGGGAGCGCCCGAGGTCAAGGCGTGGTTTTGTCTCGACGGAGACGCTGGAGAAAATCGAGGAGAGTCGCGCTGTGAAATATAAGCAGTTTTACGCGTATAATCTATAAATAAAACTACATTAGACATACATTAACTCTTATTTGTTTCTCAGATAGTGAATAGTTCCTGCATACATGAGTTAAGAGACGAAACATAACCATCTGTGCCCAATTTGTTCCTTTGCGCCTGCAGTCTCTGTCGATGGGAACCGTAATCTCTTTGATGAAAATCTTGATTTGTTGTTTTCATACCTTTGCTGGTGACCAGTGGGAGTATTTAAATAAAAGTATAGATCAAGAAATATACATACACATGTGTAAAACCGATATATATTCATCCCCTGACGTATATGACCACATCAACAAAACTTCACAAAATATGTTGTTACCTCATTATAAGGCACGAAACCAACTTTAAATGAATTATAAGAATATGTACATAAGAACTTTATGAACAACTACTCGTATATGAACAATCTCCGAGGTCCACAAAAGAAATTAGGAAATTAAAATTATGGCGGTATGTAGTATCTATATCCTTAACCAAAACGCCTCTATTCACCACTGACATTCACTACGTCAAAGGTGCCGATAATGTTCCAGCTGATGCACTGTTACGCAACATCTCGGCTACTCTTATCTCATCGACTATGCCGCTATTGCTGCCCACCAAGCCACCGATGCTGAGCTGCAGCAACTCCTGGAAAATGCCGCTTTAAAAATGAAGAGGATCCAACTTCCAGGGACTCAAGAGCACCTCTACGCTGATGTCTCTACTGACACCGTCCGGCCGTACCTTCCAAAGAAGCAACGTTACCCGCTCTTCCGTCAGTTGCACGACTTCTCTCACCCTAGCATCCGAGCGTCGCAACACATGATGACTTCTAGATTTATCTGGCATGGTATCAACAAGGACGCCAGGCACTGGACTCGCACCTGCATCAAGTGTCAAGCTTCAAAGGTGACACGCCACACACACTCTCCTGCAGCAACATTCAAGCCAGTCTCTTCTAGATTCAACCACGTCCACGTTGACATCTTTGGCCCACTGCCTTACTCCAACGGTTACTGGTACATCCTCACCTGCGCCGACCGATTCACTCGTTGACCTAAAGCTGTACCTCTTGTGGACATTACAACGAACTCCGTCGCCCGTGCTTTCATCATACGTGGATCTCCAGATTCGGTGTCCCTCTCAGCCTCACATCGGACCGTGGAAGCCAGTTCGAGTCTAGCATGTGGAATAAAGTCATGACTATGCTCGGCATTCGACGCTACAGGACAGCCAGCTATCACCCACAAGCCAATGGCCTCATCGAGCGCTTCCACCGGCAACTCAAGTCTTCTCTGGCAGCTTCAGCCCAACAACATGAAGACTGGACTATAGTTCTACCCCTTGTCCTCCTCGGCATACGAACGTCATCGAAGGAAGATCTAGGCAACTCCTCTGCTGAGCTCGTCTACGGAATCACACTCAGGCTACCAGGTGAACTCCTCGCCAGTACACCTGATTCCAGGCCCTGCAGTATCCAGGACTTCACCAGCAGCCTCAAGGACTCCATGCAGAACCTTCAGCCTGTGCAGCCGCGCACCTCTCCCTCCAAGACCTTCGTCAGCCAGGACCTCGACAGCTGCACTCACTTCTTCGTCAGGGTAGACGCAGTCAAGAAGCCCCTTCAGCAACCGTACGCGGGCCCCTTTGAAGTCATCCGTAGGACGAGAAAGAACATCACAATCAACCTCAACGGGACTTCCGACGTTATCGCCATCGACCACGTGAAACCTGCGTACCTACTCCACTCCACTGCAACCACTATATGACATAAGATCAAGAAATACTTCAAGTGTGGCGCCGGGTCATCCCAAGAAAACTGTTTCGGTCCACCTACCTCGTAACTAGGAAGGAGTACTGTAGCCACACAATATAATTTAGTTTATCTTCTTTCAGTTACGTTTTCCTTTCTTTCCCGTTCTCGCTCCGAAATAGAAAATACTGTATTATTTGTTCATTAATTAAATTGCATTTAATTCAGTTCTCCATTAACTTTTGTAATATACACATTTTACTGTGTCATGTTATTATATTCATAATTGTTTATCATATCATAGGTTTTCCATTACTTTGTGTTTATTATTATTTATTAAACAGCAAATGTTTGTCATTTCCTTAATATATATATATATATATATATATATATATATATATATATATATATATATATATATATATATATATATATATATATATATACTGTTACGTGTTACGCCCTCGCCCCACACACAACCCGGTTAAAACTGTGAAGGGGGCTGACAAGGCACAACACCGCTTGACGTATTTAAAAACACATATGGGTTCGGTGTGTGAGTGAGAGCGAGCTGTATATTAATTAGTCCACGAGTCACACCACCTATCTCACAGGCGAAGGAAACACTTGTCACTCCTTTCTTGAGTTTACTTACTGAGGTTCTGATACAAAAGACACGAAATACTATGAGGCAGAGAGGAGACAGACCCAGCGCTTATCACACATCCACGGCACACAAGATCCACACGCTAGTTTTATCCACACGTTTTATCCACACGTTCTATCCACACTAGAGGCAGGTGTATCCAAAGGCAGAGGCGATAAGTAGTAAAGCCAGCGGGCGAGTCCGAGGGGAGGCACGGGGGAACGGGCTACAGCAGGTCCTACTCAGTCCGTCGTCTTAACCTCACTCCCCTCCTCCTTCCCCACAACGGGCCAACCGTGCTCCCCTGGGGCTCCTCGGTCCCCTCAGTCACACGCCGCCGACTACATACACACAGACACACACAATACTCCCTACTGTACCACCATCGCCAACCTCCTTCCATTCACCACTACTACACAATCACTACACAAACATGCGTAAATATATATATTTTATATATATATATATATAATATATATATATATATATATATATATATATAAACACCGTGTAAATATATGTACAAGCTGAATTAGAATATACATGACAGAGATAAGATCAATTAGTTGTCTTATTAACCCATACATGGCTAATACTATATAATATGTAATAATATATAAGGGATTAAGGCTGAAGGGAAGATCATACCGCCGAGTGTTACATGGTTTGCCAATGACCTCAAAGAACTAACTACTGCGGAGCTGACACCTTCGTCTGAGTCATTTTCGCCACATTCAGTATGGGATAACAATACAATATATATATATATTATATATATATATATATATATATATATATATATATATATATATATATATATATATATATAGATAGATAGATAGATAGATAGATAGATAGATAGATAGATAGATCGATAGATTCGGGGAGGTGGTGGCCAAGTGGTTAGCGTCTTGGAGTGCTGAACTCAATGTCCCGAGTTCGAATCCTGCCGGGGGCAACTCTTTCAAGAGACTGGTAGGGGAGCAGAAGGTCACGAGTTCAAGTCTCACCAAGGAGCAACTGTCAAAGCCATCGTCGAGTGACCGAAGCATCCCACATGCAGCGTATACCTGTCTGCCGATTGCGAGTGTGACGGTGGACTCTAGGGGCTGCATGCGCCTTACTTGGAGATCAAGAACATCATAGAAAATGAAATCTTCACCTGAGACCACAGGTGTCACTATAAAAATCCAGCCTGCGCCACCAACGGGCGAGATCGACCAACATCAAGACTCTCCATATGCCTACAGGCGCTATAGACTACAAGGTAAAAAAAAAAAAAAAAAAAAAAAAAGATAGATAGATAAATAGATAGATAGATATATACAGTAGACATATCTATCTATCTATCTATATATACAGTATATATATATATATATATATATATATATATATATATAGAGAGAGAGAGAGAGAGAGAGAGAGAGAGAGAGACCTATCTATCTATCTATCTATCTATCTATCTCTCTCTCTCTCTATATATATATATATATATATGTATCTTAGAGTAATCGTCCAGACCCCGTTTTTTATTTGCATAAGTATGTTGAATGTTCACTCGAAATACCTAATTCACAAAAGAATATCAATTTCCACGCCTTATTTCCGTAAAAACACGACTTTGGTAACAAGCGTGGGAAAAAATCAGCCCCATTCCAGCCGCGGCGCAAAACTTACTGATGATGTCCCTCCCGGGAGGCCGAAATACTGCAGCACACAGCCTGCCTCTCCCCGACGCGCAAACGCTCTCCACACATTTATCGTGGCCGTATCGGTCAGAAACGGGTGCTAAACTCTTTGGAAAGGCACAGCATTCGTGCTGCACCCATAATGGATGCAAGTATATATATGTGCCATATCGCAAAATAAATATATCAGAAACACCCAAAATTCTTCAAGTACTACATATATTTTTTGTGTTTACGTGCTTCTGTATTACCGCGGGGGAGGGGGAGGAGAGGTTGCCTCTCATGACGTCACCGAGCCGTGGTGCGTCTTCTGCTAGTCGTCAGGAGCGTTTTGGAAGCTCGGGGAATTTGCAGATTTTGTTTTCGGATTATTTAAAAACGGCTGACTGGATGCAAAAAGTGACAGAATATTGTTGATATCTTCGATAACGGCTATATTTTGACTGCATCTCTCAGGAATGATGAAATGGTCTGGACAATTACTTTAAGGGAAAATAAAAAACGATAAACGACACACATTCACCTATTTCTTGGTGTCCCAGCGTGTCAAGCTTTAATCCGTCACCCGTGATTCTTCGACCATTCGTGGACTATATAGGTTGAATTATCGTGTTACGACGGATTCCAGTGCAGATAATGGAGCGTAGTATACCAATTCCGCCTACTTGTGTGTGCAAAGAGAGGTGGGCTAGGTTTTGAGTCTGCCAAAAGGCGCAGTACATAACCCTGGAGCCTGGTTTGTGATATTACTACTTTAGTATGTCTGTCGTTATGGTATAGGAGTTTGAGGAGGAAGGAAGGAGAACGAGGGAGAGAAAGAAGGGAAAGATGAGAGATGATTAACTGAAGGGTACTTACAAAATCTATGATTTTTGAATTATCGTAGATATTGATATTCGTGGATGGCACGTGTGAAAGGTGTGTGTGTGTGTGTGTGTCATTCACTCAGTCTTGACCACGCAAGCTGGACTTGCGATAACCAACTTTTACCCTACTAGATTGAGCTTAGAGCTCATGGTGACCGATGTTTGGGTTAGGCTGGGACTAAACACCACATACACATTCTTTCCCCTTGCTCAAGGGAGGACATTAACAACCTGTGTTGTCAGCGTAGTCCAACCTGAGCGAGAGTTGAAATGCCGACTAATGAACTGGAAACGGAGACGCATTCATGTGTATGTAATCACCATGGTCTTGTCCATGTGAGTCAGACTCGCGATCGCCAGTTTCATTCTCCCGCTGCGAGCTTAGCTTGGAGCTCATTATTACCGATCTTTGGGTAATGCAGGGACCATAAATCACACGCCATAAAACACCCATCCCCTTGCTCAAGGGGGAAAGTAACCGCCTAAATTTTTCAGTGAAAAATCCACGGGAGCAGTGAAGATTATATTGAATACTGGCGATCGCGAGCCAGCTCGCGTGGAGAAGACCATGGGTGAATAATAGCGCATTTTCGTGACGTTCACCGCCCTGGTTCAGTCCAGTCCGGACCGGGTCAGGGTGGACTGATGGTCGCGAAAATACATCGAGACTGGCCCCGTCCCATTCGTCGTTCCTATTGGCTGGGGGATCGAGTGGGCGGTACTGAACTGAACTGTGGAGGCGGCAGGCGTCCATCTTGTCAATATCCTTTTTGTCGTCCGCCTTTTAACCTGTGCTGAAGACTTTACAACTACCACGCCTGTGATACTTTAGTCTTATGGTCGGCCATCATGGTGTTTCATGTCTTATCAGCAGCACGAGAAGCTCCTAGTCGCCTTCTCCGCTGACTGTAGTGCGCATGCGCCAGCTCTCCCCACACTGGTCCAAGGTGGTCCTACTTGCTGGCTCAGCCCGGCCCAGTCCGTTCCAGCCCGGTCTAAACTGCCTCGCAAAAACAGTGGCCGCCCGGGACTAGCCCAGTCCAGACCGGGCCAGAGCGGCCGCGAAAATGCGCTATAACACACACACACACACACACACACACACACACACACACACACACACACACCCACACACACACACACACACACACACACACACACACACACACTGTCCCCCCCCTTGAGCAAGAGGATGGGGGGGTGGGGGCATGTGAGGTCCTAGAATTACCCTAAGATCGGTAATAATGAACTCCAACCTCGCAAAGGGAGGGTGAAACTGGCGATCACGACTCAGCTTGCATGGACAAGACCATGGGTGAATGGCACACACACACACAACACACACACACACACACACACACACACACACACACACACCGCCACGATGGTCAAGTGAATAAGACCGTTGGCGCGTCATTCTGTGGTTAGCCGTTTCGAATCCTGACTGCTCTCGGGGATTTTTCACTGATTAATTATGTCCTCCTCCTCGGTTAATACTGTCCTCCTTGAGCAATGGGATGGGGTGGCGTCGTGGCCGGACAGTTTGCCTACGGACAGTTTGCCTACGGACAATTTGCCTACGGACAATTTGCCTACCGGACAGTTTGCCTACGGACAGTTTGCCTACCGGACATTTTGCCTACCGGACAATTTGCCTACCGGACAATTTGCCTACCGGACAATTTGCCTACGGACACTTTGCCTACGGACACTTTGCCTCAGTGTTACCACAGGAAAAATTTTCTTTACCTTGGACACTCAGGACAGTTATAGTGATAACCTTGCCGTAGATAACAGTATAGTCGCCAGCTGCAATAATGTCGCCCGGCGCCAAATATTACGAATTATAGCATCACTACTGATGTGTATGTGCCACTGAAGATGATACACAGTAGTTCATATCGGTGACAGGACAACTCATACCGCGGACAATTCATACCGGACAATTCATATCATGCTAATTCATATCCCGGAAAATTTGTCTCAAAATAACGTCTCATATATACTTTTTTGGGGCATGAATTTTTTTTTTTTTTTTTTTTGGCTATAATTTTTTCAAAACTTGTATATGATAGAATAAGCTTGTCCATATGTTAATTGGGGGTTTGAGGGCAGAGTGCTGAAAATTGAAAAAAATCGGTTTAATAAAATTTTTGAATGACTATTATTAAAAAACTAAGCTTCATTGGGGATTGCAAATGGTTGCATTTAGACGGCATTAGTGTGGACTTTATTCAATTAGTGCACGGTATGGGTATGTCAAAAAGTATGAGAGCGGTAACTCTTACAATTTGTATCTATTTTACACTTTGTTACCCTCTATCTCAGTTAATTATGGACGGAGAGTGTTCATTTTTACTGGTGATATCATTGACGTTATCCACTATATATGTGCACAGAACGAGCTCTGAGTGGGCCTTGGTTTGAAAATTAAAAAAACTTTTTTTTTCGCATTCTCATGGTCTACCCATTCACGCACCAAGAATGATAGAGACTTGAATTACGCTATACTTTTAGAAAGTAATGATATCTACCTCAAATATTAACCATTTGAAGAATAAAATGGAAAATGTGCTCTCTATAATTGTTCAAATATGAGCTTAAAATAACGTTTTCTGAAGATTTTCAAAGTCTTCCCGTTTCAAAAGGGAGGTTAATTTAGGCATGCAATTCACTCTATATTGTGTAGAATCTAATGCTGCTTGCTATTTGAGTGTAAAAAAAAATCTCAATTTTCTTGCAAATACTTTCAATATTTTGGGGGGGTACCCCAATTGTAATAATTGCAGTTTACCACTGCAATTATTACCCATATTTAAGTCAATAACACTCAAAGACTAATTAAGATACGGCAATGAAATTTCGTTCTCTATCGCACTATACTACTGTCTAGAAGCTGTATAGGTTTCATATATATAGAGTTAAAATTATTAAAATTACAATGCTATAAATATGTACTTTTACATGGAAGAACTCATGCAAAGGTACCTTTTACGGCACTATTTTTCCAATTATAAGCTTCATTGAGCAACAATATATATTTTTTATAGATCATAGATAAATTATCTTGGCTGAAATAGTGCACGAATGATGTCAGTAAAATAATAAGAATTTTGAATAGGACAAAAATAAATGTTTTCTACAAATTTAATCACTCATATCTTTCTTGTTTATTATAAAAAACAGATATTATTGGGTGGCTGGGCTTATTACTCTCCCCGTTATATAGATTAAAAAGAAAAATGAAATGAACCGATTTTGAAAATTTGTGAAAACAATTATCGAAAGGACATTTTTAAGCTTTTGTAACACAACCATAAAATTAATTTAACAATAATCTATCTATTTTATACGTACAGTTATATGCATTCTAAAAAAAATTATTCAATTTTGTATTCAGGGAAAATATTCACGAAATAAAAGCCTTGACTTATTGTCGCAGGCAACAATTGAGTAGAGTATTTTTTGGGGGTAAAATGGACTGCAATTATTACCGCTATTTAAGTCACTAAGACTCCAAGACTAATAAAGATAAAGCAATGAAATATTATATCTAATCACACTATACTCTTGTCTATATGCTGTTACATTTTCATGTAAATATACTAAATACTGTTAAGATTATAATGCTCTAAATATGGACTTTTTCACGGAACAAATCATGCAAAGGCACATTTTGAAGCACTATTATTCCAAAACTAAGCTTCATTGAGAAACGGTATATATTTTTTATAGATGATAGAGAAACTATCTCTACTGACAATGTGCGCGAATGATGTCAATTTAAAGAAAAATAAATTTGTAGGGGACACAATAATTTTTTTCGACATATTTAATCACTCATATCTTTTTTGTTTATTATCATTAAAAGTTTACGTTGGGTGGCTGGGCTTAGAACAACCGTTAGTATATATTCTAAAATGAAATATGAAATCAAACGATTTTGAAAGAACAAAATCAAAATAACATGTTTAAGCTTTTGTAACACAACCATAAAATTCATTTAATAATAATCTACCTATTCCATACGTGTAACATTATGCATTCTACAGAATTCAACATTCAATTTCGTATTCAAGGAAAATGTGAATGAGATATCAGCCTTGAGTTATTGCCGCAGGCACAATTTTAAGACAAAAAATGCTAATCTTTGAAAGACTCTATCTCAAAAACCCAAAATGGTAGAAAGAGTCACAAGGTGGAATAGGTCATTCTTTTTATGATTAGAGCCATTCATATTTTTGTCGTTAAATTTCGTTCTTATAGGTGAAAATAGGGCAAATTTGCTTGATTTTGCAACATTTTTGGATGTAACTCCGAAACATATTGACCGATGTTTATCATATTCATAACAACGACGCAATAGGAGCTCCCTCACAACATAACCGAAAATCAGCCTAATCCAAAAAACTTAAGTCACTCAAACACACTTGTGAAAGTTTGGGGATTACATGTCAATATTTGAAGTCATAAGAGGGGTAAGACTATACAAAGTCTCGAAGATCTTTTTCTTGATAGGATGTCGCTGGACTTCAATTACACATCATTTTTAATAGCATTTCCACACTTAGGAAAAAGTTTAAAATATTTATTTAAATACCCCAATTCAGCTCCTAAGTGAGAAAAATATTCATTTTCAGAAATCATTCATAGGTACATAGTACCCTTTTTTTTATATTCTCTATCTCGATAACCAATCGTTGTTGAGCGACCCCATTAGTGATTCTCAGACCTTTAAAGTATTCGCTCGGCACCTGTAATGTAAAATTTTTAGACTTTTTATAACTCTAAAAAAATTCAACTGATTTTAATAAAATATACTCATATGACGTAATAGTATAATATCTCTAACATATGAAAATATCAGACTGATCTGACATATAGCAAGGGTGCACGAGTCATTAAAAAAATAATATACATATTTTTGACATCTATCACCCTTAATATTTGTCGGATAAATTTGATTTTTCACAAGAGTATAGATATTGTACTTATACGCCATCTGTGTGAATTTTATTACAACTGGATAAAAACTGTAAAAATCGCTAATTGTTTCCTAAAGTGTTTAATTTTTTTTCCTCATCCCCCACAAAAAGTTTCGTTACTACGTTCCCGACAATATAGCATCATTTCTATAGTTAATTTGCGTTTTTTTTTTTTTTTTTTTTTTTTTTTGTTATTTAAAAAAAAAAAAAACATTAAAAAAATCTATAAAAAGAATTAAACCCAAAATCTATAACAAATATTCTATATAGTCGCAGCCGACAACAAAACTTTATGTGGGTGATAATGAAAAATAATAAAAAATTGTAGAAAATATTAGCGATTTTTACAATTTTTATCCAAATTTAATTTTATTTTTACAGAGTGGGTATTAGTACAGTACCCATCATGTATTACAAAATCAAACAGATCCGACAAATATGAAGGGTGCTGGATCAAGTTTTTTGAAAATACTATAAATACCAAAAATACCAAAAAAATCATACGCATTAAAATTATAGACTTTAAAAAAAATTAAAATGGTGTGCCTTTAGTTTAAAAATCTGGCAATTAGTTTACCAGATACAGGCCAAAAAGTATTATAAATCTGGCATTATATTTTACATGAATACCCCAAAAGTGGCATTTTCCATAGAGATACAAAAAACATTCCGATATCAAAAATACAGATCATAAAAATCTATAAATAGTCTTCTATAAGTTTTATTGAGAGGCAAATGGTTTAACAGATACAACCAAAAATTATGATTCCTAATATGTCATAATTTCCATTATATGCCCCCAAAGGATCATTTACCTTATAGATACAAAAAAAAAGATATACATCAAAATTATAGATCATAAAAAAATCTATAAATAGTATTCTATTAGTTTAAAAATCTGCCAAACAGTTTAGCAGACACAACCCAAAAAGTATTATTCATAAGGCATAATATTTTACATTATACCCAAAAAAAGTGGCCTTTTCCTTATAGATACAGAAAAAAACCACGATATTAAAATTATAGATCATAAAAAACGGTAAAAATAGTTATGTATAAGTTTTATAATTAGGCAAAAAGTTTACAAGATAAATTTCAAAAACAATTATACCTAAAGCGTAATGTTTCAAATTAAGTCCCAAAAGTGGCATTTTCTTTATAGATACAATAAAAATTAATGACATTAAAAGTGTAGATCATAAAAAGATCTATAATTAGATTTCAATACGTTTTACAATCAGACAGACGTTTTACCAGATACAACCCAAAAACTAATATTCATAAGGTGAAATATTTAAATTATACAAAAAATAGTGGCATTTCCCTCCCCTCATATTTCTCTAAATTTTCTCTTTTCTATAGTCCATTTGATATACCTTAAGTCGAAAATTAATCGAACGAATTGAAAATTTTTTGAAAAAAATATAAGGCCATTTTTAAGCTATTCTAACAGAACAATAAAAGTAATTCAACGATAATATACCTCTCTCATACGTACAATTATATGCAGTCTACAGAAAACACCATTCAATTTAATTTTCAAGGGCAAATTGAAAAAAATATAAGCCTTGATATTTGACCGCAGGCACTATTTGAATTATGAAAGTCCTATGACCGATATTAAGTCACTAGCACTCAAGATGAATAAGATACAGCATTGCCATTTTTCTCCTTGCACAATATACTACTATTGAGTAGCTGTTAAAGTTTCAAGGGTTTATAGTAAAACCTCTTAGAATTACAATATTCCAAATAGGGCATATAACGGATTTTTTTCTTCATAGTTATGCATTCATATATATATATATATATATATATATATATTATATATATATATATCTATAATATATATATATATATATATAAAAATAATATATATTATATATATTTATATATAATATATATATTTTATATAATATATATATATATATAATATATATAGTATATATATATATATTATATATATATAGTATATATAATATATATTAAATTTTTTTTTTTACCTCAAATAGCAGGCACATTGGATCTACACAATATAGATGAATTGCACTGCAATGAACCTCCCTTTTGAAACGGAAGATTTGAAAATTTCAAAAAAGTATTTAAGCTCATATTTGAACAATTATGAGAGCACATTTCATTGCATTCTTCAAATGGTTAATATTTGAGGTAGATATCATTACTTACTAAAAGTATAGCGTAATTTTTCAATCTCTATCATTCTTGGTGCGTGAATGGTTGACATGAAAGCGAAAAAAAAAAGAAAAAAAATTTTTAAACCAAGGTTCCACTTCAAACTCGTTCTGTGCACAATATATAGTGGATACGTCAATGATATCACCAGTAAAATGAACACTCTTCGTCCCATAATTAACTGAGATAGAGGTAACAAGTGTAAAATAGATCAAATTGTAAGAGTTACCGCTCTCATATTTTTTGACATACCCTACCGGCACTAATGAATAAAGTCCAACTAATCGTTAATGCAACATTTGCAATCCCAATGAAGCTAGTTTTTGAATAATAGTAATTCAAAAATTTATTAAACCGATTTTTTCAATTTTCTGCATTGACCTCAAACCCCCAATTTTAAATATGGAACAGCTTATTCTTCATATACAAGTTTTGAAAAAATTTGGCAAAAAAAAAAAAAAAAATTCATGCCAAAAAGTATATATGAGCGTGTATTTTGAGACGAATTTCCGGGTATGAATTCAATGATCGAACTTCGAGAAATGCCAGTGGTCGCTGGCAGTTTTAATCAAAGGTTGGTCTACTGTGTTGCTCGCGAATAATAATTTTTTCATAAATTAATTCGCGATAAACTCTTGTGACAAACTGCATCCTGAATACCAAAAAAATAGATATCTTCGTTGTTCTACTAATTAATGGATGACATGCATTACGAGGAACGTCTATAATAGCAATTTATGCAAATTACTCGCCTCGAGTTAGCAAAGCGTAATAATTTTTACATGTATATTGTGGCATGTAAAACTTGGCGATGTTCACCAGTTTCTAAGACAGTACTGCTGCGTCTGACAACATCTTGTAAAAATACAATAAGCAATGCCTTGGAAAAACGAAGAATAAAGAATGCCGAAATCGGCTTGTTGCTGCGACAATGTAGGTTATAATTGTGGAGGCGACACGCCGCGGCGGGGAGTGGTGGGCGGGGAGATTGTGGCGGGGAGATTGAATCAAAACATTACGACTTCACGCTTCGACTCATTGCACTTCCAGGCTTTCTATCTGATTGATACACAATAATAACAGGAAAATATGACTGCCTAGGTATAGATAGCTTCTAAACATTCGTTATTGACTATATAATATCATAGAGTAGCATTTACCTCGCCTCCTCAACTATAACCTCCTTGGTTATTTGGTTATATACAATGTTTTACAGAATCAGGCTTCTATACAATATACATATAGAAGAAAATCGTTCTTAATATTATACTTTTGTGTTTTAAGTGCAGTGGAATAAGCCCATATTTTGTTTTCCAGTAGACCAACTTATTATAAAAAAAAGTGAGTTAAAACTGCCAGCGACCCCTGGCATTTCGAGTTCCAGTTCTCTCGAATTAGCATGATATGAATTGTCCGGTATGAATTGTCCGCGGTATGAGTTGTCCTGTCACCGATATGAACTACTGTGTATCATCTTCAGTGGCACATACACATCAGTAGTGATGCTATAATTCGTAATATTTGGCGCCTGGCGACATTATTGCAGCTGGCGACTATACTGTTATCTACGGTAGGGTTATCACTATAACTGTCCTGAGTGTCCAAGGTAAAGAAAATTTTCCTGTGGAAACACTGAGGCAGTGTCCGTAGGCAAAGTGTCCGTAGGCAAATTGTCCGGTAGGCAAATTGTCCGGTAGGTAAATTGACCGGTAGGCAAAATGTCCGGTAGGCAAACTGTCCGTAGGCAAACTGTCCGGTAGGCAAATTGTCCGTAGGCAAATTGTCCGTAGACAAACTGTCCGTGGCAAACTCCGGGTCCCCGGGGGGCTTTTATGAGATCCCAGCAACCCCAAAAGATCGGAATAATGAGGTCCATTTTCGCTCGGGGGGGTTTAAAAAAGGCGATCGCGAGTCGACTCTCGTGGACAAGACCATGGGTGAATAACACACAACACCCACACACACACACCACACATACTAAAATGTGTATGGCATAAAATGGGGTAATCTCCTACTCCGTGAGAATAACTTTTTTCCTACGAGGGCCCCCCCCGGGGGAAAATGGGTTTTACTCATTCACTCATCACACTTACCATCATCTCAACGCAGAAGGACTTGTCAAGGGGACTTTTCCCAAACGTTTTGATGTAAAGGGGGGGACTCTCCAATACTCGCGAGGAAAAACAAAAGGGAACGAAAACGGAGGGTACCTGAAAACCTGGTTTACAAGCAACAATTAAGCTAAGTAGCTACAAGTTTTTTATATCTACAAATACATTTAAATTATTTTACACAAACGGGAATTTTTTATTTTTCGATCGTTGATAGGTAATCTTACAGTGAAAAATTTTTTGCGCTTAAACGTTTTCTTTCTCACCGGGGCTCTCATATTGAAAAGAAAAACGGGGGCTTTTTAACGGGGGACGTCCGAAACTTTTTAATTTTAACAATTTTTCTTTCCCACTTATGGAGGCTTTTTGCGTATGTAATTAAAAAATTAAAACTACTTTATTGTTCAGTAAGGGGCAAAATGTAAGGAAGAGTTAGATGAGCTTACAAAAAGGGTTTTAAATTTACAAAAAGGGGAAAGTGATGCTTTAATAAAACAGAAAAAAGAAAACGTAGGATTTAACCCCCAGATTTAAATAAACTTCATGAGGAGGGGTAAGCAGTATTCACTTGCCTGCTATACTAAATCTGGACTACTACTACCACTAATTTATCCTCTAACAGCTTTTACAACTAATACAATGGGGGACTCACTTAGGCTGTGCCTCCCAAACTGGGGCTTTATTCTACTTTTTTAGGGTTCCCCACAAAAACATCCGTGCGCCCATTTATGGAGTGAAGAAGTTATAGTGCTTATAAATTTTCTAACTGTGTGAGGATGAAATGAGTAACTCAGTGTATACGGCCAGGAAAAAAATTTACTTTCATTCGATTAGACTGAAACCCTGGTCTGAGCTAAAACAATAAATAAGAGCACAGCACTTTCTGCCCGGAAGTTTGGGGAAAGATTATGAAAAGTGGGGAGAATTTCCTCAGATTTTTTCAGTGGGGGGGCTAAACCACCGTAGTCAAAACCGGTAAGTCATGTGACTGCCTATCATAAAAAATTTGTCGTCGCAAACGTATGGAAGGTTTTATGCGGCCAATACGTTAAAGGGGAGCTAAAAAATTCAAGGGAGGCACATTGGTGTAGGGCAAAAAAATTAGTAGGGTAATATGCCAAATTTTTGAACTGTTTTTCTTATGCACATGCCCAGGGGAAGGTACGTCGTGCACCCCTTTCTTGCCCTTCCACCCAAGGACGAGTTAGTGGTTTTTCATAACACCCTTTAGCGGCAATTACGGAGACAGAACACTCTACGGCTTTTAAAGCCGCATTGCGGGAGTAAATACTCCGCAGACACCGGCAAAAAACCCCTCCCGCTTTTGCAGCGGCAGCTGCGAAAGAGGCAAAAATTTTTTCCCTACGAAAAAGGTAGGACATACGGTAAAGAAGTGCCTCCGCAGGGGCACTAATTGCGGAAGGCATCGCCAGTGGGTGATAACAAAAACCACAAACACCACCCACGGCTCGAGGGGAATCCCTCTCCCGGGAGTAAACCCCTTTTCCTTCCGGGGTAGGGGAAAAGCAAAAGCACAGAATAGATGGGGATTCCTACTACTGCCGATTCAGGGTACGGGTAATCAAGTACCGCCCGATGCTCCCGGGTAGGAACATTCGCGAAAACAATAACAAAGGTAGGCGTGAAGAGGTAAGTCGTGGGGGGAAGACTAGAGCCTCGACGTGCCACCCAGGTTAACAAAAACACAACCGCGAGGGGTTTTTCCTGTGCGGCGCGGGGATTTGTCGATTTACCCCCAAATAGGGTGCTTGCCAAAAAACAAACATAATAGAATCCCCCACAAAGGGTAAGCCACAACATTTTTCCCCTGGCTGGAACGCGGGGCTACTGTAAATGTACTCTCTGAAGAGTGGTTTTGGCTCTAAGAGGAGTGCACTGGGGGCCCGGTGGCCGTTACCCCAGGGTGATTTAAATGTGAAGGGGGTCACAGGTTCATCTTTGAAAATAAAAAAACAGGATTTCCCTATTAACCGGAAAAAGGGGTTCCCTCCGGTTCGTATGGATTCTATGTAGTTTTCAATTTTAAGCTCCCTGTAACGGGTTGTTTTTTTTTTTAGCTATTTTGAAGTCTTCGAATTTGGGATAGATCTCAAAAAAAATTTAATAACTTTTAAAGGGGAAGCATTAAAGGCGATGTTTCACTATGTCTCAAACCCCCTATATGTCAGATCACTCAAGGGAAGAGAACGAAAAGCGGGGGAATCGACGGGCGTAGTTCCCTCAATTCATTTTCTAACACTCGCATGAATTTACGCGGGCTGGAAACTCGTGAAGGCCCACGATGTCGGTGACCATGAAATCCCCGATGTATGGCGATGCGTGTTCCGTGGCGGTTCCTGATGCACCATGACAGTGAAGTATGTCTCGATGGCCCTAGTAAAATAAAAAGATTGGCCGAGAGGCGACATTAGCACTGTAGGCAGGCATGTCGCATCGCTTGGTTGTTTTAAAACCACAGGGCCAATGCGAGTTAAAAATGGAGTTTTCCTTGGGGGGGGGGTTGGGGTATGATCGAAAGGTGGTACCTGAACCATTGGAGTTACTTTCTGCTTTGTTGCTACGGGAGAAGGCCGTTAACATCGAGGGGGTCTGGGACAACCCCTCAGTTCGCTTGTCAACGTCTGGATACCCGGGGTTAAAGCACTCGCTCTTTGGCTCTTGGGTCAGTATCGAGTATCATTGCACTCCCGGTGAAGCTTTGGGGCTCCGATAAAGGGGAGCATCACATTAAAAAACATCCAGGGACCAAAAATGTTAAAATTCCTGCTTTCAGGCTACTCATAGCCAATGGGGTGTGGGAGAAACACATTTGAGGGAATGTTGGAGCAAGGGGTTATTTAACACTCGTGCTCACCCGGAACCCTCCTTTGTTCCTTGTCCCGAAGAAGGAGGAAAATTTTTGCCCCCGTTATTTACTTTTTGGCAGTGAATCAGGTCTCAGAAGGTGACAGAATCCGTTTTCCTCCCAAAAAATTGCTCATGTCGTTAGGCCGGGGGATACGATTTTCAGTAGTTGGGACCTTTTGTCGGTGTACTTGCAGGTTTCCCCAAAGGGAAATCCTCCGAGAGGTTTCGGCGTTCAGTACCGAGGGGGTCACTAGAAAAGGGTTGGTGCCGTTTTTTCTTAAATCCGCCGCTTACTTTTTTAAAGAAAGATAAACACAATTTTGCCCGGGAGATGGTAATCCGTGTTCGCTACTTGGATGATATTTAATTGTAGCAAAGACCCTGATTACTTTAAAAATTTGAGCCCCTTTGCAGCGACTGTTGTCGCTGGTCTCAAGCAATTCCCCCCAAAGTGTGAAATTTTGAAAGCTAAGATTAGTTCTGGGCATATTGTCGACCGGGAAAGGGGCTCCAACCAAAAAAGGACAATTATCGTTAAAATATTGGGCCTTTAAAAACTTTCTCAACTCCCCTGTTTAGAAGTTAGATTTTTTTTTGGGAAATATTTTGGGTTTTACCGCCCCCTTTATCAAAGATTTGCCAGATTGGCATCTCCCCTAAAACCCGCTGTTAAGAAAAGATGTTCATTTTAAAGGGATGCCCTTAGGAGCAAATTTTTTAAGGTTTTAAAATGCACTCGTGAAAGCTCCTGTTTGGATTTGAGATTTTTTTTAGCTCCTTTTGGGTATGTACAGACGTTCGGCTAAGGGACTTGGGGCAGTACTGAGCAAAAAGAGAAAGAGGGAAGAAAGTGTAAGCGTACGGAGCAGAGTTTTACCCGGCGGAGGTAAAATTATTATGTTACAGATCAAGAGACCCTCGTAGTAATTTGGGCTTCCAAAAAAAAAAAAAAAAATAATAGAAAAAATTCAAAGAAGTTATTTTTTGGGTATCCAATAACTGCTATACCAACCCGCGCAGTTTTCGAACTATTTAAGGGGAAAAATTTACCGGTAGGCTTGCAAAATGGGATCTGACGATCCAAGGTTTAACCCAAACCCTTCAAAAATTTGCCGGGGTGAAATGTGGTAGCGGACGCGTTTTCGCGAAAAGCCGGTGGGGGTGCGGCACAGGGGGAAAACCCCTGCCGAATTTTTCACTCTTGAATTGGGCGTCCCCAACAACGGAAGCATGAAATTTGGGGGAAAAGGGCATCTTGCCTTAGAGTCAGGTGATGAGACCCCCTTCCATCATTTTAGTGAAATTTTCACAATTTTTTCCCGTCGACTGACAAGGTACGGGGCCACTTGACCACAGAAAAGGATCAGTGGAACAAAATGTTTTCCCGACGTTTTTTTCCGACGGTACTCAAACTTGTGCCCCGATGTCCCATGGTGGGGAATCCGGGAAAAGTAACCGTACTTTAGCAGCGCGAGGCGTGTATTTTTTGTCCCCGAGCGTGTGGGGCTTGGAAAATTTTTTGCCAGGTGTGTATCCTGTCCCAAAAAAAAAGGGACGACTCCAGGACCTGCTCCTTATTGAAATACCCACCACCTGAGCAAGCATGGGACGTAGTTGCTATAGATCTTCTACAGTTCCCCAAAAGAGTCATCACGGCTCACAATATCTTCTGTTGTGTGTAGATCACTTTTCAAGGTTTGTAGCCCTTGCCCCGGTGAAAATAAAACGGCTGCGATTGTAGCCCATGCATTAATTACTCATCTTTTCTGCCCTTTCCACACCAAGAGTATTGCCCCAGTGATAATGGTGCAGAGTTCCGTAATGAAATTGCTTACGAAGATTTGTACATTGTACAATATTAAGCAGAGTTTCACGCGCATCCCATCCAAGCTCGAATGGGGGGCGGAGCGCGTTAACAGGAAGATTTTGAAGCGTTGATACCTGTCGTAAACAGTTTTCACGACAATTTGGGGAAGATTGGTTACCCTACGTGACGGCTTGCATTAATAGTTCAGTTGCGAGTCCACGGGCAAGTCTCCTCACTACATATTTTAGGGTGGCGAATAAAACGGATGTCATATGACCTATTGGCCAACCCCCAATAACCTGTGTATAACATAGATAGCTATCTGGATCACCATTTGCATGTCTTTACTAATATACACAAAGGGGTCAAGGAAAGGCTACAAGCTTCTCGTGCCGAGATGATGGCACAACTGTAGCGGCTTCCCCCCTACACACCGCTAGGAGGGGAGTTTGTAGCAGTCCCTCCTATAAACTTCATTCTCTCTTACACCAGCTCTACAAGAGAAAACGTGTGGTTTTAGCCCACACTATTATAACTTGTTTTTATTAATCTTCAGTATTCATATATACTTTTTCATAACCCTTTATTTTATGTTTTCTAATGTAACTATAATTAACCAACATTTAACTCACCATCTCAACATTCACCCCTTACTCAGCGCGCACTGCATTAGCGCGCTGACCTAAAAAACATTGTACTATTTATTATTCAAATCTGTTTTTTATATATATATGTTGATATTTTCAATTAAAATGTACTGTATATATATATATATGCTGTATGTTATAATTGTACAATAAACCTTTACAAATCAATTAAAATGAACCTTCTCACTGGAGTCAGAGTTTTTCTCTCCAGTGTGACCAACTAGCTATCAACACACCCATAGGTTATAATTGGTGACCCTCGGAGTGTAGCTATGGTCTATAGGTGGCTATAACATGTGCTATATAAGAGCACAATTCTCCTAGGGGAAAGGGGACCTGGTTTAAGCCCACTTTCGTCTAACACTCATAAGGCAAAAAGCTTAGCCTCCATTATGGGGTTCGCTTCGCTGATCCATAGGTTGGGAGAAATACTACACTCATGTGTAGCTGCCACCTTAAAGGTTATCCCTTCCCACCCTGGCACCATCTGTGCTCCCCTCTGATGCTTTCTTGCGTCATCAGCCCGGCCCTTTATGCGCTTTCAGCGCGGCCCCTGCCCCCCCCAGATGCCTTAAATGCGTCTTCACCGCGCGGCCCCTGCCCCCTCGACGCCTTACTGCGTCTTCACCGGCCTGATGCGCACTCTGCGCGGCTTCTACGCCCTCTGACGCCTTACTGCGTCCTCAGCGGCCTCATGCGCATTCTGCGCGGCCTCTGCAAACCCCTGATGCCTTCCTGCGTCCTCAGCATGGCCTCATGCGCATTCAGCGCGGCCCCTGCTCCCTCAGCGTGGTTTCCCGGGCTTCAGTCAAAAACCCCACCCCCCAACCCGCGGTGTTAGAGTAACTTACTCCACGGTCGCTACTCACCGCCCTGTGGATTTCTCACCGCCCTCTGGATTACTCACCGCCCTGTGGATTACTCATCGCCCTGTGGATTACTCCCCGCCCTGTGGATTACTCACCACCCTGTGGATTACTCACCGCCCTGTGGATTACTCACCGCCCTGTGGATTACTCATCACCCTGGGATTACTCATCACCCTGTTGGGTTACTCCCCCGCCCTGTGGATTATCACCACCCTGTGGATTACTCACCGCCCTGTGGATAATCATCGCCCTGTGGATTACTCACCGCCCTGGAGATTGATTTCTCATCACCAGGCTGCAAACACTACCAAAGGGGGCAACAATTTCCAGGCGGGGAAAAACTGCCATGGCCGCAACACTGCCACGCCCGCAACAGCCGGCGGCAACACTGCCATGGCGGAAACACTGCCACGCCCGCAACACAGCCGGCGTCAACACTGCCATGGCGGCACAACACTGCCACGCCCGCACACAGCCGGCGGCACCACTGCCATGGCGGGAACACTGCCACGCCCGCAACACAGCCCGGGGGCAACCCCTGCCATGGCGGCAATACTGCACGCCCGCCCCCCAGCCGGCGGCACCACTGCCACAGCGGTAACACTGCCACGCCCGCAACACCGCCACGCCTGCAACACTGCCATGGCGGCAATACTGCCACGCCGCACCACAGCCGGCGGCACCACTGCCATGGCGGCATCACTGCCACGCCCGCAACACCCCACGGCTGCAACACTGCCTGGCGGCAATACTGCCACGCCCGCACACAGCCGGCGGCACCCCCTGCCATGGCGGCAACACTGCCACGCCCGCAACACCGCCACGCCTGCAACACTACCCTGGCGGCAATACTGCACGCCCGCACACAGCCGGCGCAACACTGCCACGCCAGCCAATGGTCACCAAAAGCCCTCCACGTCATCCATATCAAATCGGCAACAGTAACACCAGCAGCACCGCTCCACCAACCAAGATTTCTTTCCTCCTCCTCGTCACTAGGAGGGGAGTATTGTAGCGGCTTCCCCCAACCAGCTAGGGGGAGTTTTACAGTCCCCCCTATAAATTTTCATCTCTCTTACCCCAGCTTCAAGAGAAAACTTTGGGGTTTTTAGCCCACACTATTAAACTTGTTTTTTAATTTTCAGTATCAATAATTTTTTCATAACCCTTTTTTTTATTTTTTTCTAATGTAACATAATAACCCAAACATGAAACTCCCATCTAAACTTTCACCCCTTCCCAGCGCGCACGCATTAGCGCGCTCCCCCTAAAAACCTTGTACTATTTTTTATTAAAATCGTTTTTTTAATATATTATGTTATTTTTTAAATTAAAAAAAACCTTACCACGGGAGCGATTTTTTCTCTCTCCGTGTGACCAACTAGCTATATACACCCAGGGTTATACAAAAAACTAAGCGTGTGGTTCCTAAAATATAAGAAAAGTGATACCGTAATGGCAGGCCCCGGTAAAAATTCCAAGTTGGCGCCGAGTTTTTTTTGGCCCGCGCATTGTTGTTGGTGGAAAAGGGCAAATTTTGAGGTATTGGATCCATTTTTTAATTGTCCAGAAAATTCATAATGAAGGGTTTAAAGAAGCCCAAAGGCCCCCGAGGGGACCCCTTTTGCTGAATGTGCTTCCTACCTCCATGCACTTCCACTAACCCAACACCACTAACCTAAGCACGGCTAAAAATAAAATCTACGCCCCCGAGTCTAACAAATTTTCTTTCCATAGCCATGTGAAATCAGTATTTGTATGATTTTCATTATGGTTTTTCGGAAAGGATCGACTGACCTTCATAAGCAAACCCTTTTGCATCCCAACCCATTTTATGGGTTCCCATTCCTTGCATGCCCAAACCAACGAGACCTTGCAATGTTTTGGGTTTTAGGGTGTTCAGTTCTTATTTGAGACATCTTGGAGAACGTGTCCGAGCTTGGGGGGGATTATAACGACTGTTACTATTTGGCGGCAAAATTTAAATGGTTTATTAATTTTAAAAAAAGGGGTTTGGGAAAAAATTTTATATTGTTTCCGACACCTTTTGAACATTTTCCCTTTACCTTATAACGGGCAATCACAAAATAAGTGCTGAACGTGCGATTGTGCGTTTAGATCTCTAAAAACCGATTTTATTTTTTTGACCAAACTTTACTTTTTTTTAATCCTCTTCAAGTGGTCGTTTCCAATATTGCGGCGCTTACCCAAACAGGGTAGATGCGCTAGTGGGACAGTAACAGGGGTCTTTTAGAGGGGATTTTTTTACATATACAAAACCATTGGTCAAATAAAATTAAATTTTTCCCAACCCTTTGTTCAGACAGGATGCTAATCAGCACTATTTCCCGGGTTTGTAAGTAACCTTACCATGGATGTTATTGTAGTGCTGCCCCCTTTAAAAGCTCAAAAATTTTTTGAGAGTTAAGGGGGGAATCTTTCAATTTTTCTTTTAAATCAGCATTTAAACAGGGACTTTACTATCACCCTATTTTTAGTGGCTGACGATCTATCTCTAGCATCGGGCCGCTAGGGGATCTATTTACAGCTTCATTTTTTTCCCTTCCTACCTATGTGAGGTGGAATATGTGAATTTGAGTTTTTAGAGGGAGTCAGCTGACGCATTTAATCCGATCATGGGTATCAAAGTTTTCTTTTATGAACGAACATCATGTGCGTCGTTTTCCCCTTTCGGAACTTCCCAGAACGGGTTTCTGGCATAAGTATGTGTTTGGTTTTTTTTTCTTCCAGGAAGCTTTCAAGAAAAAATCTCCACGTTTCGCTCAAATCTCTTTAGAGTTTAACATTTCTAGAATATCTTTTGTTTCTAATACCTTTTCTGAGACAAGTTCCTTTACGAGTCGCAGTTGCAGTCACGGCTTGGGGGAACGAATCCTGATTTCCTAAACCCCCTTGTTTTTTTATCCCAGTGTATATAGCTCTTTGTTGTTTGTCAAACGAGCTATCACGTTTGGGAAATATTTTTACGTGGAAAAGCTTAAACTGCACGCCTTTTAATGTATACACATTTTTGTAACATGGTTAGGTACATTTTTTTAGCCGCGTGGGCGGCCAGCGCGTGACCCAGCGATGTTAAGGGATATGTATCCTTTAAAATCGTATAAATGAGTAGGTATAGGGTTGTGACACATTTTGTTGGGCCCGGGCCTCATCCAGTTGCTTACTTCTTAGGTAAGATGTTTTTGGAGCCGGGAATCTGTAGAGTGTCAATGTTATTTTCATTCTTATAAAAAGATGGAACATAATAGATATTTATATAGAGAGTTTTTATTATCGTTTATTTTTATGGTAGACACATACTTGTACTTTTCTATATGTTTAGTAAAGGAGCCGGGTTCTTATATGTATGATAGATAAACAGAGTAGCTGTAGCTGCATGGGAGGAGAGCAGCAGTCACCCCCGACAGGAGACAGACCGGCGGCTGCCTGAGCCATGGTATAGACGGAAATTAACAGGGGCTCCGTACATTTCGTTAATGTATATATTTTAGATTAACACAATTTTCTACCTCAATTACCCGGCGTCTCCTACTCCTCACGAAACCACTTATAACATTCCAACGTAAACAGATTGATTGAAACGGTGTTACTGGGCCTTTCTCATCTACATTCAAAGGGGAGTTACCTGTGTGAGTAGAATTACTCGCGAAAGGAATAACCAGAACAGTCTCACGGCCTTTGTAATTCCTTTTTTCTTATTTCATAGTTTTATATTTGGGATGGTCTGCAACAGTCCAATACCCCCGCTCTGACTCGAGGGGTAACTGACTCCCGTGCTCTCCCAAGTCCCCCTGCCCCACTGAGTGGGGCCCGTACATATTTTGGGCAAAGACATCATTTTAAAGACGGCTTTGAATATGAAAAGCCCATTTTTTGGTCCCTACAGAGCTAGTGCACTAAGCTATAGGATAGGAAAGATCGCCACCCAGGGAAAAACCCTGGGTATACAGGCAACCAATTCCAACATCTGGGTAAACATTTACCGGGGCTACACATAGATAATCTGAAAAAAAAAACATACGTCTGGCAAAGCCCTCCCTCTGAACCGGGGCCGGCTGTCCGCCAGCCGGTTTCGGAGCCATCATAACCATCCAAAAAAATCATCCCCGGGGAGAGGGGCTGAAAATTTGGCGGGGAAGGAAGGGTGGGAGGCCGAAGGCCGTGCACTAGCTCTGTCAGGGACCCAAAAATAGGCTTTCATACTTCAAAGCCGTCATTTTAGGCCCCCTTAGAGCTAGTGCATAAGCTACCTGCCACTTGGAGACGGGGCAAGAACCCCCCGACCCCCGCGGGGAGGCAAAAGAGCAACTGCACAAGAACCAAAACGATCCCACTAGTATACTCACCCGAATCAAGGGGGAGACGTCAATGGGGGGCCCCGGCGTCCACCACCCCAGCCCCCCGGACGGGGGAGTCCCAGGGAAAACACAGGGGAAGTCCACGACGGAGTGGGGACAGGTAACGAGCACGAAGCACGAGGCCCATACTCCACTGTCCCCCTTCCCGTACCCTCCCCAAAGGGAAAATGGGTGCGGAGGAAGGCCAGAGGAACGCAGCAACACCCCGGACGTCATGGGCGCGGGGGGGCGTGACCCGGATCCGGCCGACTGGGATGGACGCCCCGGAGCCGGCCGGCAATCCCTGGTGGTGAGGGGACGACCAGTGCCCAGGATCGCGGAACAGGAACTGCAGGTGGGCACGCCCAGGGCTCGGAAGCATCCAGGAAAACACCGGAGCGCCGAAACCGGGCACAAGGGGTGTGCGGGTCCCCAGCAGACCAAGCCGGAAACGACGACCGGTTGGAGGACGGTGGTCCTGCCGCTCGTTTTCCCCAAAAGCACCTTGGGGCGAGAGGGAGAGGGAGACAGCGGAGCCGTCCCGCGAGAAGGTCGTCCACTGGGGGGAAACTGGGTCAGGGGCCTCAGCTGAGAAGCCCGAAACCCCGTAGCCAGGGCCACCAGGAAAAAGGGCCCTTTCTGAAGGAGGCGAGGCCCGGCAGCGTCCGAACCCAAACTGGTCGCCCGCGGGAAACCCGGAGAACCTTCTCCAGGGACCAGAAGGGACCAGGACGACGGGGAGGGGGGTTTTGGTGGAAAAAACCCCTCTTCAACAGGGTCACAGAACGCCGGTCCAGGACCAAACCCCAAACGTATTTGAGGGGGTCAGCCAGGGCCGCAAGGTGAGTGGAGAGAGTAGCGGAGGACCCCCCCACGGTCGTGGGCCAGGAAGGAGGGGAAAAATCCAGGACGACCGATTCAGAGACGTCACGGAGGCCCTTGAGTTTGAGGAACGACTGAAAGGCCTTCAGTGAGACGGATCCCTGTCTCGTAGAGGACGGGCGAAGAGCCCCCCAACATGTCCTCCGCTACCGCGTCCGAGACCGTCCGACGGAGAGAGGTACGGAGAAATCCAGGCGTGTAGCTTCAAGGTGGAAAGAAAGCCTGGCCGGGAGCCCCCCTCCAACAAAAGCAAGGGCCCTAGAGGAACCGGGGAGGGGACACCGGGCCCTTTCAGTTGGGGAGAACCACGGTTGCCCCGGGCCCAAGAGAGGAGCCACCATGGTCACCTTGCCCCTGTAGGAACGCAGTTTGTGCATACCTTCAGGAGGACACTGGTGCAGGGAGGCGGAAACAGGAAAAACAGGGGCGCCACCTGTTCAGTCTCCTTTGAGGGCGTCCGGGCCCCCCCGCAGCTGTCCGGTTCCCCCCTCGTCAAAAAGCCTGTAGTTGGGCAGAGCGGCGGGACCCCCAAAGAGGTCCACCTCCGGAGTGCCCCACCGCCGACAGGGGGAGCCGCAAAGCGCTCCGGGTGAAGTTTGCCACTCTACCGGACGAGCCCTGGAAGCGAGACAGTGCGTCGGCCACACATTCTCCACTCCCGGCAGGAACCGGGCAGACAGATGAAGGTGGAAAAACGGGGCCGCCAGGCCGAAGATCTGCTCCGAAAGGGAAAACAGAAGGGCGGATCGGAAGCCCCTTTGGGCGGGCGAGGACAGTGGACGCGACCATGTTGTCCATCTCGAAGCAAAAGGGAGCCGTCCCATCTGGGATCGGTTCGACGGAGGAAGAGAAGAGGGACCAGCAGCTCCTTGACGTTGATGTGGGAGTCTGCGCTCCACCCCGGACCACCCGCCGAAACCCTGCCGGCCGGGTCGGAGGGATTGGTAGCCCCACCGACGTCCGACGCATCCGACACACGAAGACCGTAGGGGGCGGAGGCAGCCACCCCGTCCACGCGGGGGAAAAAACCCCCCCTCCACCAACCACTCTCCAGTAGTGTGAGGGCCAGGGGGGGGGACGGGCCGGAGCAAGTCGCGGGGGGCCGCACCGGAACGGCTGTTTCCCACCACCCGGGCCCAAGGCGACGGAGACGAAGACGGCCCAGGGGAGTGACTTCTGCGGCGAAGTTGAGCGAGCCGAGAAGGGGACTCCAATGCCTCCTTGACAAAAAACGGGACACCGAGGCCCGGAAAGAGGCTTTGATGAAGTTTGGGCCGCATTTTCCCCGAGATGCGGACCGCAGCTGAACGGGAGTCCATTGGCAGGGCCCAGCCAAGTAAGCGGGGAAGAGGGGGTAAGGACGGACTTTCCCTTGTTGACTGGGAAAAACCCATCCCCCCGCCACCGCCAAAGCTCGGTCCAGCATGCGAACCGCTTCCTCCTGGGGACGGGGGGGAAAAAAACACCGCCAATCGTCCAAATACATGAGGCAATTGACCCCTGCAGAACACCATCCGCTGAGCCACCACCTTGGTGAGCCGGGGTAAAAACCCTCGGAGCGATGGAGGGGGCCGAAGGGCAGTCTGGTGAACTGCCAACGTGTCCGACCCCAAACCGGAAGGCCCAGGAAGCGCCGGAAACCGAGGATGAATGGGGACATGCCAGTAGGCGTCCTTGAGATCAAGGGACGCCATCCAGTCCCCTTGCCTCAGCCGAAGGCGGACCTGGGCCAAGGTCAGCATACGGAACCGGTGGTTGCGCACAAATCCGTTTAGGCGGCTGAGGTCCAAAGATAAGCCGCCCCTTCGAGAGTCCTTCTTGGGTTACGTATGAAAAATGCGGGAAAGGAAGACCTTTCCCCGCGCCTTCTCCACTACCCGGAGGAGGGGCATGTCCGGACACGTGGGCGGCGAGCACTGTGGAGACCGGCGCCCAAAAGAAGGAGGTCGCCGAAGGGGCGGTAGGGCAATCCAGGGCCAAGAAAGACCGTTTCGAACCACCCTGGCGGCCCCAACCTCTCTGCGGCCAGGTTTCCCCCGAAACCCGGACAGGAGGCCTGGAAGGGAGGCTCAGAAGCGAGAGCGGACCCTTGGAGGAAGGCTTGTGGACAGTAGCGGGCCCCAAGCGAAAGGCCCGAGACCCAGAGCCCCTGAAACCGGAAGGGCCCACCCTGACTGGGACGACGAGGATCCTGGGGGCCATCCACACGGGGGTGAGCACTCCTGGACTGCCCCTCCCGACGAGAAGAGGGCCCCGACGAACACTGCTGGACCCCCTCCCGGAACCCCCCGGCCGAGGACGGTCTGGGGGCCGGAGGTAGACACCAGGGGTGACGGTGGGGGGGATTGAGGCGAAGACACTGCTGCAAGGAGGGCTCGACAAGACCTCCGAATCGAAGGGGACTAATCCGGGGGAATCTGCTGTCGAGTCAGCCCGGCAGGCCCCGAAAAAAACCTCGCGCGAAAAGGCCAAGCGGGCAGGACGGCCCTGTCAATGGCAGGGCGGACCGTCGGGAGGAGGGAGGCCCGAATGGGATCACAGGCGGTCGACAAAGCCCGACAGACATCCGACCGGGAGGCCGGGGAGAGAGAAGAGTGATCCACGGCGAGGGAGGAGAGCCCCTCCGCCAGCTGACTGAAGGAAGGCAACAGAAGAGGTCAAACAGGGAGGCGTGTTGCCGCTCCTGAAAGTTTCCCGGCGGAAAAAGCTCCTCCCTTCACCGGTTTCGCCCCGCCCCGGGAGGTCCTTGGCAGAAAAAAACGGGACACCCGGGGGGAAAACAGCCATCACCCCGTGGAAAGCCACCAGAGGCGGGAGAAAAACCCGGGGTCGGGGCCCAGGCGGGGGAGAAGGACCCCGGTTTACACTGGTGGTACCCGCTCTTTCCCCACTCGGCAGGGTCCAGGCCGGCCCCTTTATCCCGGGCAACCGGTCTTGGGCCCCCGAGAGAAAGCCACCTGGCATCCTGGCTTCCCTCCACGCACGGGGAAGCCATCCTGATCAAAAATAGGCTCAGCCCCGTAAGGAGGCCAGAGCATCCAAAGCGGCCGCCCCCCAAGAAAAAACCCCAGGTGCTTCGAGGGAGCGTTCAGGCGAGAGAAAGGAATCCGGCGGAGAGGAAGGACTCCTGTCCCCCGTCCACCCGGGAGCGGACGCACCTCCAAGTCCGGAAAATGGGCCCCCGGAGCCGTCCTCCAGACGGGCCGATGGCAACAAGCCGCCCGTCAACCGTCTCACAAGCAATCGACGGTGGCATCGGTGCCCAGGTAAAAAGGACGGAGGAAGAAGGAGGAGTCCCAAGGCATCCTCCGTAGCGGGACGAGGGGAAGTGCACCTAGAAGGCAACTCAGAAGAAAAGGCGGAGGAAGGGCCGGCGGACAGGAAGCCAGGGGGCGGAAAATCCCCGAACCGTCGTCGCTTGGGCACGGGTAGGGCAGCATCCTCTTCCCCGTCGGAGCACCACCAGGTAGTCATCCTCGACTACCACAGACTCAGAAGGGGGCACGGTGAGAGGGAAGCAGGCGATGGGGACCTGCGACGCCTCTGGGACCCAGAAGTTAAGTTTGGGCCCTCCATTCTTGCCATGAAGGAGTTCACTGAAGACACCAAGCCGACAACCCGGAGGCACAGGAGGTGAGGGTGGGGGGAAAGGGCCCAGGGGGACGCCTGACCAGCCGTAGGAGCCACAGACCCAGCCGGCAAGTCCTCGACCTGGGAGTCGCGGTCATGGGGAGGGACGAGGAGACCGCCAGATCTTGCTCCACCGTCAGCACGATCGACGCCCAGCTCAGGAAGCAGAGGCAGGGGGTCGGGAGGTGCGAGGACGAGGAGGAGATGGACGATTGGCGAGGGCCCCGCCGAGAAACTCCCGAGGACCGGTCCGCCAGGGGCAGAACGGAAGTGGCTTGCGTTGGCGAGACTTCAAAAACCTTCGACCACCACTCCTTGAGGTCAGCATAGGGCCCCGCAAGTAAAGAGGGCACCCCCCCCCTCCGGGAGGATGAGCCGCAGCCATCCACAGCATACGGGCCCAAACGGCGGGACGAAAAAAGGTCCGACAGAAGGCACGGGGCGTGCGAGGGGGCAGAACTGGGGGGCCTCGGGACCTAAAAGGGGCACCGAGCAGCCCTGGGCCTTTACAATTGATCCGCTGGAAAAAAAAGGGTAAAACAGTGAGGGGAAAAGGGACTTTGACGCAACACGGAAACGCCCCCAAAAACCCCCACCTGCATCGCCCCCCACGCACTGCCCCGGGCCCCCAGGTAAGGGATGGTCCCGGGGGGGGGGGGGGGGTTCGACGTGGCAGCCAGGGACCGCTTTAACTCCCCTACCCGGCCCATGGGGGGGTCTGGGCGAGGGAGCGGGGAAGGTTGGGCACCAGCAAGAGCGACGTAACCATCCCGCCCATCTCAAAGGGACACGTGGGGAGGCCAGGGGCGTGGCAGACCAGGTACCCCAAAACCCCCCGCACGAGCCATGGGAGGGTCCGGCGGGGGGGGGGCGTGGCTGGGAGAACTACGTAACCATCCGCCCATTCTCAGCTTACACGTGGCAGACCAGGAACCACCGAAACCCCCCGCACCGGGGGCCCATGGGAGGGCCGGGGGGGGGAGGGGGGGTGGCTGGGAGAACTACGTAACCATCCGCCCATCTCAGCTACACGTGGCAGACCAGGAAACCACCCAACCCCCCGCACCGGCCTAGGGAGGCGGGCGGGGGGAGGGGCGTGGCTGGGAGAAACTACGTAACCATCCGCCCATTCAGTTACCCCGTGGCAGACCCCGGTGTCAGGCCAGGGACGCCCTGGCGGGGGAAATAAGCCCAGGGGAGAAAGGGTGAAAGCCCCGCCCTTGGGGCGTAGCTTAAAAACCCAAGACACAGGACACCAGCCGAAAATATTTAAGACACAGCTGGCCCCCGGGCCCGGGATAAAGAAAAAACTACACTCATCCCCCTAAAACCTTACAGAAGGATACGAAGCATGAATGGGTAAAAAACTTCACCACACACCCACGTAAACACGAAAAAAACAGCAGGTGCTTACCATGGCCTGAATAGAAAAAACACGTGTTTCAGGAGACGCAGCAGGTGTTGACGTGATGAAGGCAAAAAAAAAGAATGATGGCTCCGATCCGGCTGGCGGACAAGCCGGCCTCGGTCAGATGGCACGGCGTTGCAGGACGTTTTGTTTCTTTTCAGATTATCTATGTGTAGCCTGGTAATGTGTTACCAGATGTTGGAATTGGTTGCCTGTATACCCAGGGTTTGCCCTGGATGGCGATCTTTCCTATCCTATAGCTTAGTGCACTAGCTCTAAGGGGACCTAAAATGGGGATATCAGAATTAACTACGATACCGCCCGCCGTGATTTTTCTCACTTCATCTCACATCTAAGGGAAGTCTCAAAAAGCATGTGTATAGAACATTTTCTACTTAGAATTAATTACACGTTCTTTCACCTGTATCAATATTTGCAGAAACTCGTGTTACCTGTATATAAGGTGTCAATATTTAGGTTATGTTAGGTCAGGTTAGGTTAGATTAGGTTAGGTTAGGTTAGGTTAAAAAATTTAGCTTCAAAGGGTTCAGAAGGGTTGACAAAATTAAGAGATAATTGGAAGCATCGGCACCTGGAAACATAGGTACCACATAGTAGGTACCGGGGAACTTCGGCACCGGGGAGCATAGGTACCGGGGAACACCGGTACGCACCCATGTGAACCTCCAAGGGCTATCATCCGAGCCATAGAGGTCATACTGCTTACAGCAGGGGTTCTTAACCCCTGGGTCGCGACCAAAGGTGGGCCCGCCAAGCCATTTGAATGGGTCCCAAGGATTTGTGGACTTATTATTTTCCAATTCCTATTAAAATTATCATTATTTGTGATAATTTTGTATTTAGAATACCTAATTCTTTTAATATCAAGCAAAAAACATTTTTTACACATACTGTAGACGTTTACGAGAAAGTAATACGAGAAGACAGAGGGAGAATCTTTTAAACATTCTTCCTCATGCATTTTAAATTTAACCGTTCATTAATGGGAAGTGGAGGGGGGGGGGAAATCTGTGGAGGGGTGGAGGAGGGGGGGGGGGCGAAAGTCGGGGCCCCGTGATGTGTCCACACCAACGTAGTAGTAGTAGTAGTAGTAGTAGTAGTAAACTACTACTACTGCTACTACAAGATTTATATAGTCTACTACTACTACTTTTACTATTACCACTAATACTACAACAGCTTTTACTATCTATACTAACTACTTTTTTTCTACTACTAAATGATACCTCCACCCCAGGTTTATTTGAAAATTTAACGGGGGGCTCCACAAAATTGGGGAGGTCAGTAGCCCCAACTCAGGTCGCTACGGGACTGTGGCATTAAACCATAGACTACTACTACTTATTTACTAATTACCCTCCTTTCTACATCCCCACACTAATATTGCCGCTCTCCACTACAGTGGCCTGGTAGTTCAGGCCAGCTATATCGATGGTTGTGGGGGCGGAATATCTAGTACCCTGAGACATAGGAGGGCAGACCTGAGCAGGGAGAGGAGAGACGGCACCTCATTTCCCGGCGACAAAACGTGGCTCCTTGGCTGGTGCTTCTTTTTGCCATTTCATCTGCTATTCTTGAATAGAAGCACTTGGCCTTGGGGCCATCCCGCCGGACGTAGTGAAGACCAGGGGGCGTAGTGAAGCTGCCATGATCAAACATTCGAACCTATCTCCATACTTCCTGATTTATCCTGCTTTATTCTTTTGGTGGGCAGCTTCCAGTGAGATCCTCCGGGGACAGGCGGCCATCGGATCGAAGATTCTGATGTCCATTTAAGGCTTCTGTCCTCTGGTCCAGGAAAACCACGAGCACTACGTCCACCCGGGCCTCGTTGGCGGTGTTGGCCGTTTATGTAATGCATGTGTTTGCCATTCAGAGGGAGAAGAGTTGGTTCAGTGGAGACGTCGTGGCACACCTCCCTGAGCATAATGGCCGTCAAATCTCTCACCTCATCGGTCTGATGCACACGAATCCCCCTTTTACACGTCATGGTGTGGGTCGACGTTGTTTGGAACTCCACATACAAAAGGTTTTGGGAATTCCCTCCACTGGCCAGCCATACCTCAGAGCAACGGGATCTACGAATTCTTGTTTGTTGAGGCTGAAGCCTTTTTCTCTGATAGGCAAGCATGTTAGCCAGTTGGGGCGCTCCCGTTTCCCCTGCAGTGTGAATTTTCCTCACGGTATCACCAGCATGGACGCTTTTTAGGCGTTCCAAGCTTTCCACTTGTGCCCCTTTGTCGTTTCTAGAAAAAGGTTTCTTTAGCTCCAAGATCGCATTCTGGTCTGTTTCGCCATTGCGTCTTGAGCTATGATTTTTTCGGTGAGGGAATGGTGAGGTTGATGGAGTTTCGGTTTTCTTTTGTCGGCCAGTTTCTCAGGGACGTTTATCCCCCTCCACCCAGTCTAGTGGAAAGTCAGCAGCCCCTCACGCTATCCCCTATGATGATTTTAGATTTCAGCAGTGTGGTTTGGAAGGTTTTCTGATGGATTCTTTTCCAAAAAGGTTGAGGAGAAGGCTGATGCCTGGGATGGTGCGCTTTACGAAGCTCATCGATGTTTTAGGCCAGCGTGAATGCTGAGTAAGCTGCGTGTGGTTCTTTCTTGGCATGCCCGGGGCAAGACGCCCACCTCTTTCACTCACTCCGACACTTTCTCTCCAACATATTTTGCCTTGAAATTGTCTGTTCCAATCACTGCACCAGGTGCCGCTGCCCGCCCTTTGTCACAGTGACCCCACTGTCTCTGAAAAGTCGCACCCATTTTCCTAATGTTCGGGTTTTACAATAAGGATGGACTTGGTGGCGTGGGTGTGTATCCTATAGTAGGGCGTTCTCCTTCACAAGGGGCCCACCACTTCTTTAATTCTGAGATTTTCCCGGCCCTGTTGGGTCATCCGCAAAAAACCACTTGCTTCACCTGTGTTTTCATATGAAATCTCATCTTGAAGCACTGATAGGCCAAGGCTTTACATTGCCATGCTACTGGTCACCTTGCGTTTTTTCCCTCCCTTGATTTCAAATTTTAACACTACTATTTTTACTATTATCACTTATGAACATGTCTGAAGGATCTCTGTATGTGTTTTCAAAATATGTCGCGAGTGGGGGGGACACTTCATTCGAATGTTGTGGGAAACATTGTCTTTCTGTTTATAGTGTTAAATGCATTGTTTGCGTCCACTAATAGCACCGCTTCACATTCTTCCTGGGCCAAAGATTTTCCCTCATGGCGTGGATGGCCGCTTTCCCACCTGCCTGCTGTCCCGCACACACCTGTAGGTTCCCTGCCGCTCTTCTTACATCCTCCTTTACACCCGCCCATGATGCCCTTTCCCTATAATCCGGCGGAGGACTTCCCCAATGCCGATAGGCCTGTATCCTGGCTTCTTGTCAAGGGGGGTAAGGCGGCAAGCAGTCAGGGCGTCAACATGTCGACAGTTGGCGGCGAAAAAGTTTTTCTCGCTAGTGCTGCTATGGCGCTGCAAAAAGTCACCAGCGGCACTGCCCCCGTGAGTGCTGCTCAGTAGGCGACACACCCTCTTGCATCCATGCCTGAGGGACCCCCGCTGCCTTTTGTCTGGGAGAGCTTTTTTCCACACCACTCTCCTGTTTCATTCTCATATATGACGCTGTTTGAGATTTTGAGGTCCCGGCAGTCTTACTACTACTACTACTACTACAACTTTTACTACTACTACTACTACTGCTGCTACCTCCACCACTACTACTACTACTATTATCGGTATTATTATTTCAACTACGTACGTACTATTAAGCAGTGTTTTTATAATTTTTTCAGCTTAGGAATTATGGCTAACAGACAGTACATGGATGAATAGCTTAACCTGGGGCTTCACATACATACTCACAGGGCGTACTTAAACCACAATGGTTATGGGTGGAGAAGTTTTGAGTGACTAATCCTTCAAACAGAACAAACTTAAACGACACTTAGAAGGTAAGCACAGTGAACTTGTCAACAAAGAGCGAAGTTTCTTTGAATGAGAAGAACATAAACTGAAAAGGCAGAGACTGGATGCTCCTACCAACACAGCGGTTTTGGGCGTGCAACAAGCAACACTTGCTTCGTACCTCGTAGCTTGGAGAATTGCAAGAGCTGAAATACACATACCATTGGCGAGGAATTGGTAAAGCCTGCAGCTCTTGATATGGTGCGGACAATTTATGGAAATGAATTTCCCAAGAAAATTGAACATATTCCTTTGTCAAATGACACAGTTAAAAAACGAATTTAGAGCAGTCATATGACATAAAAAGACCAGGGGATTGTAGTCATATAAAAGAAGTGGACAGTTCAGTCTTCAACTCGGACGAGTCAACAGATGTTAGTGATGCTGCCCAACTCATGACTTGCATACGGTATCAAGGTCCAGAAAAATATGGAAGAAGATTTCTGTTTTGCCGCCCATTGCAAACCCCAAACAAACTGGAGAAGACATTTTCATGATGGTGGATTCACTCTTCAAGGAAGAAGGACTTCACTGGAAGCAGCGTTACAGTGTTTGCTGTGATGGTGCACCAGCAATGTTTGGGGCACATCAGGGCTTCTCTGCGCGAGTTAAGCAAAAAAATCCGTGTGTGGTGATTGTTCACTGTCTCCTCCACCGTGAAAATCTTGCTTCTCAGAAATTGTCACACGAGTTACAGAATGTGATGCAGGAGGTAATTCAAGTTGTTAATTTCATTAAAGCCAAGGGTCTCAACTCAAAGTTATTCACTCAAATGTGCTCTGATTTTGGTTCTGAACATATACATCTGTTGTACCACTGTGAGGTTAGGTGGCTGTCATGAGGAAAGGTGCTTCAACGATTGCTTTAACTGCGGACCGAGACTGACATATTTTTGGCAGAAAAGAGACATCCATTGGCCCACAAATTATCAGATTCAAAGTGGTTGATGCAAGTAGCCTATCTTGCAGATATGTTTACCGAGATAAATAACTTGAACATTTCAATCCAAGGTCGCGATCAGACATTAGTTGGACATTCCGAGAAGAAACTATCAGCATTCAAAGGAAAACTGAAGTTGTGGATGAATAAAATTAAAGCTGGAAAGACTGCATCATTCCCATCTCTGAGTGTAATTCTGGAGGATGAAAAAACTTTCTCTCAACCAAGTCCAAAACATTATTGTGGAACATATGTCCAAGGTAATTACAGTTTGATCATTACATTCCAGAAGATGTGCTTGGATACAGTTGGATAAGAAACCCCTTCAACATTGAAGCTGAAGACCTGTCTGATGAAATTGATAACATCAGCAAGCTACAGGAGCAGCTTATCGAGATCCAGAATGACGAAACACTTCATTACAATTTCAAAAGGCAACAGTAATCACTGAGCTCATTTTGGATCAAAGTGTACAAAGAAAAGGCTATTCTTGGAGGTGAAGCCCTAAAAGCGCTCCTTCCCTTTGCTACAACTTTCCTGTGTGAGGCAGGATTTTCAGCCCTCACAGTCACGAAGACAAAGTACAGAAACCGTCTACCACCAGAGAATGACCTAGGATGCAGCCTATCATCAAAATCACCCAAATTTGAGGAACTGATCAAAACAATCCAGTGTCAAGGATCTCATTCATTATATTACTGCATGTCAAGTAAGCTTCTATGAATCTCGCTTCTCTTCCTCCACAATGGTAAATTATAGCCAAATTATACAATTAAGTTTATATGAAATGTGCAAAAGAATTTTTGGTTTTCTTTATACTAGCTAATCCTAATGTATTATTATATTTTTCATGGATCATTATTATGTCGTGTAATTGATGTTAATTGCATCAATAAAAGTCCATGCATGTATTTTTTGTTTCTGTCACACGTTTTTAGAAGCATAATAATTTTAAAACAAAATGTTTATGAGGGTATGGGTCGCCATGGTCGATCTGGACATAATTTTGGGTCGCTGCCAAAAAAGGTTAAGAACCACTGGCTTATAGGCACTATAAGGATAAATTATAAAACACCAACACACCACAGATGGATCTGGACAGACCTGAGCATGATTGCAAGGCCTGAAACAGATCGTTCTCTCTCGAGGTGCCAGACACACACCGCAGAGACGATCTGTTGTGTAGTGGTTAGCACGCTCGGCTTACAACCGAGAAGTCCCGGGTTCGATCCCCGGGCGGAGCGAAAGATAGATGGGTGGTCTTTCTTAAATCCCTAGCCCCTGTCCACCCAGCAGTGAATGGGTACCGGGTGCCAGCCGGGGGTTTGTAACCCCCCACCCCCCCGGGGTGGTGGCTTCGGCCAACACTTATATGCAGCAGCGGTAGATCACTATGGCTCTGAGGCATTATCCTCTAAACAAAACAAACAAGAAAACAAGAAACAAGATGATTATGTTGCTGAAAAGCTTGATTTTCTTGGTCAACAGCAACTTCATCGGCATCATCCAATTCTTCTCCATCCCGAGATGGGGTCGTCTCTAGACAGTGGCGGCTCGTGATAAAATAAAATGGGGGGGACTGCAAGCTATACACATTACACAACAGTAGGATACACAAATTTTACCTATTTCAGGTATGATTTGTAGTTGATATTCACGGATTTCAGGGCATGGTAGTAGTGGTGGTGGTAGAAGGGATGGTGAGGGTGGTAGTGTTGGTAGTAGAGGGGATGGCTGAGGTGGTGATGGTAGAATTACAGTATTACTTGAAAGTAAAGTTGGTACCGCTTGATTTCAGTCTTTTCATTTAATGTCAGCTGGGATAAGTTGATGTTTTGCAAATACTTTACTGGATTTTCCATCGTCATAGGGTAATTAAAGAAAGCACGATTTAACCACACAGTCTTTTTTTTCTTCTTTTTTTCTTCAACAAAAAGGGGAATGCGCGAACGCAATCCCCCGCTAACAAAAATTTCGCACTCGAGTTAACCACATTTGGGTTAATCGCAAGGGTCACCACCGCCGGAGTGCAATGGTGGGCCTCTCCCTGAGAAAACCGCCTTCAGGATCGCGGTATCTCCTGTGCCAGGTAAGTATGCACATCGTCTACAGCAGTGCTCTTCAACCTTTTTTGATGTCGTCCACCCCTAGTAGTGATTTGGTAAGAGCTGTCCACCTCAATTTTGTTTTCTCTTTAAAATCTCACGGCTCTGTTATTCTAAATATAACTATATCATTCTACAAAATATATAGGTAGAAAAAGGCAGCTTCACTCTCATTTTAAATTTACAGTTTACATATTCTTCTGTATAATAACACATCTAATATACTATAGGAGTAGCCGTGTGTGTGTGTGTGTCTGTCTGTCTGTCTGTTTTGGGTAGCCGAAACTATAAATTCAATTTTGATGAGAGTAGGCTCAAAACATCGCGAATAAATCGTAGGTGGTAAGCGGCTTGGTCCCATGTCGATTGAATAATTTTGAAGGGGGGTTTTGGGCTAAAAAACTTTAGGAGTATTAGATTACAGGAAAAACTCTGCGGTAACGTCTTGCCGCATTCCACAAACTCAGTAGACTCATGGACGTTTGTGTGCGTGTGTGAGTGTGTGTGTTGGAATCACACGGAACGTGGTCTACCCCGAGGCACTTTGACCAGTGACCAACGACAACAACAACACGATTGGAGTTTGCACTCACATTGTTGTTTAAAATATACTATAACTACAAACATCAATACATGGGTCCGAAGGGCCCACAAGCACTTGTGCAGTCTAAAACTAAAAATATACATGGAGAAATTAAACATACCTTCAGAATTCCACAGCAAATGCATTTTTCTTTATGTAACTAAAGTAAAATTGCACCTAATACGCGTTAAATTTGGTAATCCAGAAAACAAAGCCTTTTCCTTCAAAAAACTAAAATCAGTGGCTTGGCTGCTGTTGCAATTTGTCTGCTATCAGCTTAAATCGAGGTATCTGACAATTTTCAAGTGGAACCTGCATAAGAGGATGCAAATTCAGAATGGCATTCCTTTTCTTTGCCTTGATTAAAACTAAGCTTGAGAAACTTTGCTGACACAGACATGATGTTGGCATCTGCACAAACATGGCTGTTGCCTCCTCAGCAAACTCCTTGTAGTCCTGACTATCAAGCAGGACAACACAGCAATGCAAGGCATAGGATGGCCAAATGCTTTGAAAGCTTCTTTTTAAGAATAATCCACTGGAATCTCCAATAGGGCATCAAAATGATCAGTTCCATCATCTGAGAATGGATGAAGCTTCCACATGTTGGAGGTCTGAGGTGTCTTGGAAATAGAAGTCAAGGTTTTCCTGCATCAAAGTCAGGTGTCTGGTAATCCAGGGGGACATTCGTACCTCCAGTGTCTGTTCTGCTGTATGCATACCATGTTCCCAGCCACTGCCAACCAGCCATATAGGTATCAAGGACTTCAAAATCTGAACAACACCTCTTTTCTACATTGCTTTACATTATTTTCACCTATAGTTTGAATCCATTTATTTTCCCTAAGCATGTAAAAATATCCCCACCTTTGCCTAGTTTTATACCATAGATTTATTTTCTCTTATCTATACCGATACGTGGGCATGATCTCGTCCACCCACCTGTCCACCCCAAGACTGCCGTCCACCCCTCACTCAGTCTCGTCCACCTTTAGGTGGACCGTCCACCCAGGTTGAATAGCACTGGTCTACAGTCTACACCAGTATTTCCCAACATGGGTAAATTTCCCCATGGGGGGAAATTTCAGGATTCTAAGGGGGAAATTTATTCTGAGGGACATCTAAATTACTAGCATTCAGTCGACAGAAATAAAAGTTTTAGAATGCGGCTATTGACTTTTCTTCAAGCATATATAGATATAGAGGATAGTGTCGATATACTTGTGATATTAAGCAAGTAAATTGTGTGTATTGGATACTTTTTTCCTTGCAGGGGGAAATCCGGATGGTTGAACTGGTTGAAGGGGAAAATAACAGAAAAAAGGTTGGGAACCACTGGTCTACACGCACTGTAAACACGAGAGGGACGAAACTAAAAAGCTGCCTCGGTTGCAGCTCTTTGTGTTCACAAGTGGCGCGGCGGCAGCGCAGACATGAATCGTACAGCAAATATGAAAGTAACTTACATTTAGGTCTGGTTTTAATGAAAATTCACTTAGTAACATATTGAAAATAACATATAATGACTTTTTATTATGATATATTTGTTGGGAGTGTCTCAATTCTGCTGTGTCTCTAAAGGATTCATACACCTGGCAGTGAGTGTCTGGGGGTGCTGCAGCTCTGCAGCCCTATGCCACGAACCGCCACTGTCTCTAGAAGTAGAAGATGTGTGTCCATCTTGTAGACCACAGCCGAGATAAACTGCATATGATTGTATTCCATCTTGCAAAATTTCTCCTTGCATGCGTTTCTCCTCTCCAGGTTTGTTTCACAGGCCTTCTTTCTGGACCTGCTGATGTTCAAGCCTCGGTCCAGCCTCTCCAGGTCATTCTCCGTGTCTTCTATCATGTGATTGGTATGCCCAACGAAAGAACTCGTGGACGGGTGGTGCACCCGTATTCTTGTCTTCAGCCTGGAATGGAATGACTCGCAAAAGTTATTGGGTCCATAAGGAAAATCATAAACTGAAAATTTATGTGGAGTCACAGTGTTGAGCCAGGCACGAAAGAAGTACTGCCGGAATTTGCGGATGTTTGTCCTGGTGTGGTTGTTCACGTTCATGGGCTGATCAAACAAGGCAAGGGTGACTCTGATCTGGTTGGCCGACAAGTACGGTGTTGACATGAGCTTTTTCAGGAAGGTCTTAAACTCCTGGTTGTTCTCTTACAGATCCGTTAATCCGAACTTCTGGCAGTCACTCCACAAATTTTTTTTACACCTGGGGCGAGGCAAGCCCATCACGTTCTCATATCTCTTCCTTGTCTGAAAATGTTTGCTCAGTCTCCTCTTGGAGACCCGCTCCCCTCCCGCCTAAATAGCCACACCTGTTTCATACCTTCCCCGCTTTATAGCTCCCCTGAGTCCTCTCCCTCGCTGCCCCCCCCCCCAATAGCCTCCCTCTGCCCTAAACAGCCACACCTATTTCATACCTACCACACACACACACACACACACACACACACACACACACACACACACACACACACACACACACACACACACACACCACACACACACACACACACCACACACAACACACACACAAACACACACACAACACACACACACAGCACACACCACACACACACACACACACACACATCACACACACACACACACACACACACACACATACACACACACACACATATACACACACATACACAGAATAGGAATATACGAACGATTCAAATAAGACTAGTTTCATAGCCAAACGCAGGAATCGATTCTGTGTAATGATAGAAATAATGAAGTAAATAATCATATAATACTAGAGATAATATCCATAATGATAATGATATAATAACAATTATAATAATTAAAATAATGATAAATTATGATAGATATGTTAATGATAACGATGATAATAATATGATTGATATTAGCAAGCAATTCAACGATTTTCACCATTACCACAAGCACTTACAATATTTTGACTGCTACAACTACTGATAGTAATAATGATGGCAATAAAAATGACACTACGACTACTATTACAACTACTATTACCCATACTGCTACTACTACTACTGCTACTACTATTACTACATTACTTTTAATTACTTTCATTACTTTTATCACAATCATTACAATCATTATAACTCGTAATGCGATAGCGTGGTAGCAGTAGTAATAGTAGTAGCAGTAGTGGTGGTAGTAGTGGCTTGTCTGGTAGTAGGTGTTAATGGATGGTAATTATAGTTTTGAATCCCGCACCAACAACTAATGACAATTCAACAGCTCCCTCCCTCCCTCCCTCTTTCCCTCCCTTCCTCCATCCATTGAGCCCTGCATCTGGGTCCTTCCTCCATTAGACAGGATGAAGTAACTTTTTGAATATTTACGTTCTTTGTTTTGTGAAAAAATAATGGCTACAGCAAAATATATTCGTAACACTGATTCGTAACATCAAGGTGTGACCATCCCGGTGTGTATTCCATTATATGTATTC
>JACEEZ010006767.1:112500-145000 GCA_016584305.1 Chionoecetes opilio
TCGGTCATCCCTGGCTACTTCTTTCAGGCGGTTGCGGATGTCTATCAGAGGGTTGCAGAATTATATGCCGTGGTTGTGTTCCCTGTTTTCCGTCAGTGTGTCAGTCGCCTTGATGATACTAGCAGTCCCTCTGCAGATTTTGTTGGCACATTTGAGGTACAGCATGGAGCCAGTGTTGTTGAAAATTTTGTACCGCCAGCCCAGGGAGCTCTTGTATATGGTTGTTCCATGGTGGATGTTACTTCGAATAATGGTGTAGTTGGCCGGCATCTAGAAAATAGATGGCACTTTATCTTGTTGATGAGGCGATGTTACCTTGTACGATGAGACCCCGTTCTTATATGTCAAGGCATAGATAACAGTAGAACTGGATGTGACACTCCGCAATTATGCGCGCTGGACGCTGCAGTACTGGCCCCATAGCCAGTCTGCTGGCCCATTCACATGCTGCATATGACTATCATATAGACTGGTTTATCAGTATATATGATATACTGTAATCTTCGTAAATGTTTGTTCTATAATATTATCAAATAAAAAACAGTAAAACACGCTAAAAAAATGCCATTACGAGACTATGAAGAAATATGCATGAACTTAATATTCACTTAACTCTTCGCCATTTAAAACTTTGCTTGTCAACTTTTATCATGAAGGGTATCAATAGAACCGCAATTTTATTAGCTTTCCATTGATATATTTAGTTTTTTGATAAATGAATTAAAACCATGCATAAATTAGCGTTAAATAAATAAATAAAATCATCAATCGTGTAATTTCCCCGATTGATGAGGTTATTTATTTAGTTAACACTAATTTATACATAGTGCTAATTCATTTATCAGAAAACGAAATATATAAGTAAATAAATAATATCATCAATCGGGAAAATTACCCGATTGATGATTTTATTTATTTAGTTAACGCTAATTTATGCATGGTGGTAATTCATTTATCAGAAAACGAAATACATCAATGGAAAGCTAATAAAATTGCGCTTGAGAGAGAGAGAGAGAGAGAGAGAGAGAGAGAGAGAGAGAGAGAGAGAGAGAGAGAGAGAGAGAGAGAGAGAGAGAGAGAGAGAGAGAGAGAGAGAGAGAGAGAGAGAGAGAGAGAGAGAGAGAGAGAGAGAGAGAGAGAGAGAGAGAGAGAGAGAGAGAGAGAGAGAGAGAGAGAGAAGAGAGAGGATAGAGAGGAGAGAGAGAGAGAGAGAAAGAGAGAGACGAGAAGAGAGAGAGAGAGAGACGAGAGAGAGAGAGAGAGAGAGAGAGAGAGAGAGAGAGAGAGAGAGAAGAGAGGAGGAGAGAGAGAGAGAGAGAGAGAGAGAGAGAGAGAACAGCCATCTCATTGTTGTAGGGGACATGAACCAGCATCTGGTTGCGAGGCAGTTCGAAGATTTGCTAACTGAGTACGGCCTTAACAATCATGTAAACTTCCCCACCCACATCTCTGGCTCCTCCCTCGACCCCATCATCACAGATTTGCCAGAAGAAGTGATCACCTGCCTCCCCCTGGGTATGGTTGGATCATCGGACCACTCTGCCGTACTCACCACCATCAGCACCACTGTGGTACGCGACGAAGCTACTGCCCGAGTCAACTGGCTTTGGTCTCGTGGAGATTGGGACAGCCTAAAAGAAAACTTGGACTCCATTGTGTGGACGGAGCTTCTCCACGGCACACACAAGTGGAGACCTTCACCAACCTCCTCCTATTCCTTCAGAAAAACCATATACCCGGCCAAACCTACAAATCCAAACCCCATGATCTTTGGTTTGGTTTTCAGTTTTAGGAAGTGCTGACAACAAGAGCAGGGCTGGCTGCGGTCAAGTCCCACCCCTCCAACTCAACAAACATCGGCACAAAGAAGCCTGCAAGGGACCAATGTGCCAGGTCCAAAAGCAGGCCATACAACGCTGGAGAGAGGACTTAAAAGGCCAAGTACAGCGGCCAGTCAGTGAGCAGTAAGGAGTGGGGGTGTGAGTAAAGCAGCAGCAAGCCTCTTTGTTGACAACACCATTCCGCCGCTCACCAGACCAAACGGGTCAGTGGCGTCCGCGACAAAGGACAAGGCTGAGCTGTTGGGGCTCATTTTCTTAAGATGTCGGGTGCCAGGAATCCTCACCGAGCCCCAGAGAATACATCCCTAAACAGGGCCTCTCTAGAGAGTCTCGATTATAACAATAAGGAAGTAGAACATCAGCTGCGGCCAAATAGATCCAAGAAGGCGTTTAGAGCCCGACAACATCAGCCCTCACCTACTAAAGGGATGTGCTCCCCAGCTCGCTCACACCACTTACCATCATCTTCAACAAATCCTTTCCTCGTGCAAGTGGCCCACGAAATGGAAAGAGGCAAGAGTGGTGGCCTTTCCCAAAAAACAGCAACGGGACCCAAAGAACACCGCCCAATTTCCCTTCTCACCACGTTGGGAAAATCCTGGGAGTCCTCAACCCGCCAAGATCAACACCTTCTTGGACGCCCACCATCTCCTCAACTCCAAGCAATTTGGGTTCAGGCAGGGAAGGTCAGCTGCAGACCTGCTCCTCCTTCAGTCTTGCTTCCGGGAAACCACTCGTGGATAGAGGAATGGACACCTTGTCGTGGCTTTGGACATCGCCGGAGCCTTTGACAGGGTGTGGCACGAGGTCTCGCTCCCAAAGCTGAGGAGCCTGGGAGTGCGCGGCGCCCTACTGCAGCTCATCCAGGACTACCTCCAAGACAGGACCTTACGGGTGGTGATCAAGGGCCACACTTCCAGCCAGCAACCCATCCACGCCAGCGCCCCGCAGGGCAGCGTACTCGGGCCTCTTCTGTGGCATATCTATTTCAATGACATTCTCCAGCTCATTTCTGAGGCCCAGGCCTACGCTGATTACTGCACTTTTGCCTTCCCCTGCGACAGACGTGACTGGCAGGACACGGGTGCCGCACCCCACCTGGCATTTGGCAACATCGTCACCTGGAGTAGTCGATGGCAGGTCAGCCGGGCCCCCTGACAAAACCCAGTTTTCGCTTATCTCCCGCAGGCAAGACATCGTCAAACCTGCCTGCACCGGACATACGGCTTGAGGGCAGATCACTCCCCCTTCAGAGATCCATCTCCATCCTTGGAGTGGAGTTTGACGCGGGGACTGACCTTCACAGTCATGCCAGGAGAGTTTGCTAAAAACTTCGGCCTGGAGACTCAGCTGTGTCCGGGCGCATCTCACCTTCTGGATGCCAAGGGGTTGAGGTCCTGTACAAGGCTCAGGTACGTCCCCTAATGGAATATTCCCCCAAGCATGGTCTTCCTCCCCGCCCTTTTACCTGGCCATACTAGACCGCGCCCAGAGAAGAGCCCAGCGACTGGTTAACGACAAACGTCCCCACCACGCGCCTGACCCCTTCCAAACCCCTCCAGGAGCGCGGGGATGTGGCAGGTTTATTTATTTATTTATTTATTTATTTTTTTTTTTTTTTTTTTACATCACCGGGAATGGCCAAGGGCACCCACAAAAAAATGGGTAAACACAAAGCGCCTTATTTGCCAGTCCCTATAAAGAAAGACAGTAAGAGAATAAAAATAAAAACAAAGGGGTAGGCCAATTAGTTCGGGAGGGTTTGGGGTACCTTCTTTTGAAAAGATTTAGTCATAGGAAAGTGGAAAAATGAACCAGGAAGAGAGTTCCAGAGTTTACCAGTGAAAGGGATGAAAGCGTAGAGATCCCTGATTAACTCTTGCATTAGGAAGATGGACAGAATAGGGAAATGGGAATGAGTAGAAAGTTTTGTACAGCGAGGCCGCGGGAGAGGGGGAGCATGCAGTTAGCAAGTTCAGAAGAGCAGTGAGCATGAAAAAAACGGTAGAAAGAGACAAGAGAAGAAAACATTGCGGCGGTGTTTTTAAAGATTGAAGACAGTCAGTCAGAGGAGAAGAGTTGATGAGACGAAAAGCTTTTGACTAAACCCCGTTTAGGAGAGCTGTATGAGTGGATTCCTCCCCAAAAATGTGCGACATACTCCATACATGGGCGGATAAGGCCCCCTGTAGAGAGCAAGCAATTGGGAGGGAAAAAAAAAAGGACGCAGACGCCACAGCACACCTAACTTCTTAGAAGCTGTTTTAGCACGAGATGAGATGTGAGTTTTCCAGTTCAGTTTTTTTAGAAAAAGGATTGTCCTAGAATGTGCATTGTAGAAGAAGGAGACAGTTGCAGTGTCATTTTAAGAAGAGGGGATGTTATCTTGGTAGGTTTTGTCGAGTAGATAGGTGAAGAAATTGCGTTTTGAGGCATTGAACAAAACAAGGTTTGCTTTGCCCCAATCAGAAATTATAGAAAGATCAGAAGTTAGGCGCTCGGTGGCCCTCTTCCGTGAAACACTTAGTTCCTGTTTAGTTGGACGTCTAATAAACGACGTTGAAAAATGCAGGGTAGAATCATCAGCGTAGGAGTGGATAGGTTGGAGTTAGACTTAGAAGATCATTAATGAATAATAGAAAGAGAGTGGGTGATAGGACAGAATCCTGTGGCACACCACTATTGATAGATTTAGGAGAAGAACAATGTCCGTCTACAGTAGCTGCAATAGAATGGTTTGAAAGGAAACTTAAAATGAAGGTACAGAGAAAAAGGATAGAAACCGAATGAGGGTAGTTTTTGGAAATTAAAGATTTGTGCCAGACTCTATCAAAAGCTTTTGAATATGTCAAGGGTAACAGCAAAAAATTTTTCCCCCCGAAACCCCTAAAGGAGGATGACCAAGATTCAGTTAGGAAAGCTAGAAGATCGCCAGTAGATCGCCCTTTACGGAAACCGCACTGACGATCAGATAGAAGAGTGTGAGAAGATAGATGCTTAAGAATCTTCTTATTAAGTATAGATTCAAAAACTTTAGAAAGGCAGGAAGCAAGCTATAGGACGGGGAGTTTGAAGGATTAGAAAAAGACGTTCACCTTTCTTAGGAACAGGTTTGGGTGTGAGCAAAACTTCCAGCAAGAAGGAAAGGTGGAAGTAGATAAAACATAGACGGAAAAGTTTGACCAGGCCCAAAGGGGCAAGCACAGAAGCAAACAGTTTTTGAGAACAAAAAGGAGGGACCCCGTCAGGACCGTTTAAACCTTCCGAGGATCTAGGCCAGAAAGGGCAAGAAAACATCATTCCGAAGGATCTAATGACAGGCATAAAAAGTCAGAGGGTGGAAGGAGAAGGAGGAACAAGCCCTTCATCAGCCCGAGTGGAATTTTAAACAAAGGTTTGAGCGAAGAGTTCAGCTTTAGAAGTAGATGAGACAGCTGTGGAGCCATCTGGGTGAAGAATAGGAGGGAAAGATGTAGAAGAAAAATTTTTAGAATTGTATTAGCTAGATGCCAGAAGCACGAGAGGAATTTGATTCAGAAAGATTTTGACATTTTCTATGAATGAAAGAGTTTTTGGTAAGCTGAAGTAAAGATTTGGCATGATTCGGCAGAAATATAAATGGCATGAGTTTTTAGGAGATGGATGCTTACGGTACCGTTAGTGAGCCACCTCTCTATCTCGGACAGCATGGAGAACAAGCAGAGTTAAACCAAGGTTGACGGGCTTTAGGATTAGGAAAGTATGTGGAATGTACGCCTCCATGCCAGAGCTATGACCCAGTTATGCGCTCTGACAAAGAGATGGCTCTTTGCATGGAAGCAGTAATCATTCCATGGAAACAGAGTAGTACTGCCTTAGGTCTTCCCCACTTAGCTGAGTTGGAGTGCCAGAAGCACCCCCCGCTTAGGTGGGTCCCGAGACGGTACCGGAGCGATAGGACAGGTTACAGAAATAAGATTGTGATCGGAGGAACCCAACGGAGAGAATAGTTTCACAGAGTAAGCAGAAGGGTTAGTAGTTAGGAAAAGATCAAGAATGTTGGGCGTGTTTTCCAAGGCGGTCAGGAATACGGGTAGGGTGCGCCCCCAGCTGCTCTAGGTCTTGGAGGATAGAAAAGTTTTTAGCTTGTTCACCAGGTTGGTCAGTGAAAGAAGATGATAGCCAAAGTGGTGGTGAACATTGAAGTCCCCAAAAAATGGAAATTTCAGCTTAAAGGAAAATGAGATGAGATGTGCTCCACTTATGATGTTTAAATAGTCGAAGAATTTTACATAGTCAGAGGAGTTAGGTGAGAGATATTTCAGCACAGATAAATTTAGTAAGAGAGTGACCCTTGAAGTCAAAGGCAGATGGGAGAAAATTCAGAAATTCAAGGGCGTGGGCACGAGAGCAAGTGATGTCATTTCCCCACATATACGCAACAGCCCGCTTTGAATTTTTAACAATAGAAAAAAGGAGACAGTAAGAGGAGACAGGAAAAAGGTCTGCTGTCAGTGCTCACAGACAACTGAGTTTCGGTGAGGAAAAGAAGATGAGGTTTAGAGGAAAAGAGATGGTGTTCGACAGAGAGAAAGTTAGATCTAAGGCCGCGGGAAAGTTGCAGAAGTTTTAAAGGGGAGAAGGCTAGAAGAAGTATCAAGACACCTCGGGTCGACATCTTGAAGACTGTCCGACCTGGGGATATTTTTGGTCCCCTCCCCCAGTTAGGGGGCCCCGAGGCAGGGCGATTAATGGGCATAATAAAATTTTGAGTGAAGATAGTGTAGGGATGTAAGTGCAAAGTAGTGTAAAGTGGATAGTAAGAGGAATTTTTCTTAGAGTGCAGGCTGCAGCTACTCTCTTGTGTATCTGAGACACTAAGGGATATGGAAACTTGTAGACCTGTTCAGAAAACAATTTTTTTCCTATTTTATATCCTCCTGCCGGTTTCCAATGCTTTTTGACCTGGAAAAGTCGAAAATTACAACCATTATAAGCCAAAAAGTCAGGAACCTTTGCCTCATGAAGCATGAAGTTCTATTCTATACACGTTTTCTGAAACGCCAGTTTCGGAGCATTTTGATGTTTGTTTTCGCCTATTTTTTCACCAATAAATGGGCATAAGCAGGTTTTAAAGCAAGTAATTAGATGCTGACTGAAACATCAAAATGCATAGAAACATTTATGGAAATATTACATGTGATATTTACAGACAAATTTTCAAAAAAATTAAACAAATATAATTTATTTCACCTTTGTCATAAATTCACAATGGTTTAGCATGACATCTAATGGTTTTGTTATGGTTTGTTGCAGATTTTGTTGAAACCTGCTAACAATCCAGAGATACTTTTACAAGATAAACTTCACTATGGCGTAAGCAAGGAGCTCCGAGGGTGCAAAGTTGACATCTCAGAACCTCCACCTGCAGTCCAAGACAAGCGTCACGCCCCACCTGCTACTAGATCTGCTACAGAAACCTTCCTGATCGGCTACCAATCATCCAGCATCAGTGGCTCCCAGTTTTCCCCCAACAGACAGGCCTTCCCGTAAATTCCTCCATCTCCAGAGTTTGCCAGAAAAAAACAGGGGAATCCTAAGCATCAAGACCTCGCCAATGAAACAGTGGAGGCTATCATCCCATTCTGGCAGATGGCTAGGATCAAGACCATGACCAAGTACAATGCAGCGCAGCATTTCATGACACTTCACAAAAAGCACAGAGATCTAGCAAGGAATAAAGGTAGAACAGGTGACCCTGGAGGGAAAAGGAGTGCCTTTGTCCTGGAATTAGATAGCCTGTTCGACATAGGAGCTAAGGAGTGATGACTACAGCAAGGCCCTGGAATATGTCAGCAATGTAAAAGTAGTGAATGACATTGCTGAGCGGGGAGTCAAGATGATGACTGATTTCGCAAACATCATTACCACAGATTCTCAGCAAAAACAGTACCTTCTTCAAACTGTGGAATACAACCGTGAGCGATTTGATAGCTTCAAGAAGCAAACTCTGAAAAAATGACTGTGAAGTGTCCTTCTGACATAGACAATAGAGTTTTCTGCCACTTGAAAATAGTTTTTAGAGTCTTTGTCACACATTTTTTGATGTCAAGATTGTAATATTTATGAAATTTATATGAAATTTTCAGAAAATTTTGCTTTTTTTCTGGATATGATGTGTCTTTTTTCTTGAATGTTTACTTGGATTGTTTTTTCAGAAATAATATTAAAAATGCTTCAATTTGATACCCAATTTGTTGTTCTATCCCAATTGTAACAAAAGTCTCAGGTTAAAAAAAGTCTGGCGGAAGGCAAAATTAGGCGCTTTTCTACTGTCGCGGGCTTAATATCTTGAGGTCCAATGAGGCAAATGTTCCTGACATTTTAGCTCAAAATGGTTGTAATTTTCGGCTTTTCCAGGTTAAAAAGCATGGGAAACCTTGCAGGGGGGTATAAAAATAGGAAAAAATTGTTTTCTGAACAGGTCTAATGGAAAGAGAGGACACGGGAGATTTCAATGATAAGTCTGCAGCACCCCCTCAACTCCCGTAAGTACCTCCCCGGGAGTATTTCACCATGGCGGCAGCTGTCTGACTGCCTACTCCCTCCAGAGTAGGAGGGAGTGTGTCATGTGTCATGTGTCATGTGTCATGCACAAGGCACTAAATCTCCACACGCCCCACCTGGCAGCCATCAAGCTTCCCAGGCCCCCGCCGCCCCTTCACTCCACCCGTGTCGCCCCACACAGACAGGAGCAAGTGACTGTGCCCTTCTCCAGGACAGAGCACCACCTACGTTCCTTCTTACCCCGCTACGGCCGTCTGTGGAACCAGTTAGTTCACCAAACCGACCTCCACCACCACGCCTCGCTACAAGACTTTAAGCGGGGGGTGAACAGCTGGTTGATGGCCTAAATGATTATTAAATATAAAATGTCTGTTTTATATTATATGTAGCTATAGATAGCTCTAGTATAAAACCTAGAGCTTTAGTTCTAATAACACAAAATGTACTAACAGTTTAAATATAAAAAATGAAAAGAGAGAGAGAGAGAGAGAGAGAGAGAGAGAGAGAGAGAGAGAGAGAGAGAGAGAGAGAGAGAGAGAGAGAGAGAGAGAGAGAGAGAGAGAGAGAGAGAGAGAGAGAGAGAGAGAGAGAGAGAGAGAGAGAGAGAGAGAGAGAAGAGAGAGAGAGAGAGAGAGAGGAGAGAGGAGAGAGAGAGAGAGAGAGAGAGAGAGAGAGAGAGAGAGAGAGAGAGAGAGAGAGAGATGTCACCTTTGATGTTTGATGTTTGAATAATTTCGTCGTATCGACGCAGCTGAGATGGATCTCCGCTGTAACCAGACAGCTCCCTCACAAACTACCCCTAGAAAGCTGTCTGCTAGTGCTTATAGTGTTGGCTTATAGCCAATCACTGCTGGGTGGACAGGGGCTCGGGTTTTAAGGAAACAGCCCAACTGTTTCCGCTCCGCCCGGGGATCGAACCCGGGACTTCTCGGTTGTGAATCGAGCGTGCTTCCCCTACTCCACGGAGTACCGTGGTGTACTGTACTGTACTGCTTTGCACCAGAGAAGACCCAACCCGTCCTCATCTCCAGCAAGCAAGATGCAGTCAACTGGGACCAACACGCCATTCTCCTGGAAGGCAGAAAAATACACCTCCAGGAGTCAGTCAACATTCTAGGGGTTGAGTTCGACTCTGGCTTCACATACACTAGCCACGTCAGGAAGGTCGCCAAGGATGCTGCCTGGAAACTGAGCTGCATCCGACGCGTCGCGCACCTTCTGGACGCTCAGAGAGTCGGCACACTCTATAAGTCACAAGTCCGCTCCGTGATGGAATACTCGCCCCGCGCATGGTCCTCCTGCACCCCGTCATACCTCGGCCTCCTTGACCGGGTTCAAGCCAGAGCCCAGCGGCTGGCCCAGATGAAAGCCCCTGAGGCTTCTGCACAGATCCTTCAACCTCTCCAGCAGCGGCGTGACGTGGCAGGCATGTGCGTCATGTACAAGTCTCACAGTATGCAACTCCTACAACTGGCAGCGCTGCGCCTCAACCCAAGGGCACCACCCTCCCATGCTACTCGTGCGGTCCACAACATCGACCATCAGATGACTGTGCCCTTTGCGAGGACGGAACATTACCTCCGCTCCTTCCTACCGCGCTATGGTCGACTGTGGAACACCTTGGTGCGCCAGACCGACCTGCACCTCTGTAGGATATTATTGTTGTATTTAGTTTAATTATTATTGTGTCTGTATTTATTAGTCTTAAGTCATCACCTTGGTAACAGCGAGAGGCCTATAAGGTTTCCCGCGCATACCCAGGCGGACCGACCAGGACGCGACTAACCGCCCCGGCACCAGTGCCAGCTCAGACGACCTACAATCATAGAGGCGGGAGGACGTGAACACCGATGCTCCAACTCCCTTTGTATATACGCGATACCAGTACCTTAATATAATTCCACAAGCAGACCAGTTCTCATTTACCTGCTTACACCTAGGGAGATATACTCTCCTACATATGTGAACCTACAGTCCTCTGACGATGTAAAATTGTTCGACTATTTAACATCAAAAGTGGAGCACATCTCATCTCATTTTCCTTTAGCTGAAATTTCCATTCTTGGGGACTTCAATGTTCAGCACCAGCTTTGGCTATCATCTTCTTTCACTGACCAACCTGGTGAACAAGCCCACAACTTTTCTATCCTCCAAGACCTAGAGCAGCTGGTGCAGCACCCTACCCGTATTCCTGACCTCCTTGGAGACACGCCCAACATTCTTGATCTTTTCCTAACTACTAACCCTTCTGCTTACTCTGTGAAACTATTCTTTCCGTTGGGTTCCTCCGATCACAATCTTATTTCTGTAACCTGTCCTATCGCTCCGGTACCGTCTCGGGACCCACCTAAGCGGAGGTGCTTCTGGCACTCCAACTCAGCTAAGTGGGAAGACCTAAGGCAGTACTACTCTGCTTTTCCATGGAATGATTACTGCTTCCATGTCAAAGACCCATCTCTTTGTGCAGAGCGCATAACTGAGGTCATAGTCTCTGGCATGGAGGCGTACATTCCACACACTTTCTCTAATCCTAAAGCCCGTCAACCTTGGTTTAACTCTGCTTGTTCTCATGCTGTCCAGATAGAGAGGTGGCTCACAGACGGTACCGTAAACATCCATCTCCTGAAACTCATGCCCTTTATATTTCTGCCCGTAATCATGCCAAATCTTTACTTCAATTTACCAAAAACTCTTTCATTCATAGAAAATGTCAAAATCTTTCTGAATCAAATTCCTCTCGTGACTTCTGGCATCTAGTTAATAACATCTCTAACAATTTTTCTTCTGCATCTTTCCCTCCTATGCTTCACCCAGATGGCTCCACAGCTGTCTCATCTACTTCTAAAGCTGAACTCTTCGCTCAAACCTTTGCTAAAAATTCCACTTTGGTTGATGAAGGGCTTGTTCCTCCTTCTCCTCCACCCTCTGACTATATTATGCCTGTCATTAAGATCCTTCGGAATGATGTTTTCTTTGCCCTTTCTGGCCTAGATCCTCGGAAGGCTTACGGTCCTGACGGGGTCCCTCCTATTGTTCTCAAAAACTGTGCTTCTGTGCTTGCACCTTGCCTGGTCAAACTTTTCCGTCTTTGTCTATCTACTTCCACCTTTCCTTCTTGCTGGAAGTTTGCTCACATCCAACCTGTTCCTAAGAAGGGTGACCGTTCTAATCCTTCAAACTATCGTCCTATAGCTTTGACTTCCTGCCTTTCTAAAGTTTTTGAATCTATACTTAATAAGAAGATTCTTAAGCATCTATCTGCTCACAATCTTCTATCTGATCGTCAGTACGGTTTCCGTAAAGGGCGATCTACTGGCGATCTTCTAGCTTTCCTAACTGAATCTTGGTCATCCTCCTTTAGGGGTTTCGGTGAAACTTTTGCTGTTACCCTTGACATATCAAAAGCTTTTGATAGAGTCTGGCACAAATCTTTAATTTCCAAACTACCCTCATTCAGTTTCTATCCTTCTCTCTGTACCTTCATCTTAAGTTTCCTTTCAAACCGTTCTATTGCAGCTACTGTAGACGGACATTGTTCTTCTCCTAAATCTATCAATAGTGGTGTTCCCCAGGGTTCTGTCCTATCACCCACTCTCTTTCTATTATTCATTAATGATCTTCTAAGTTTAACTCAAAGCCCTATCCACTCCTACGCTGATGATTCTACCCTGCATTTTTCAACGTCGTTTATTAGACGTCCAACTCAACAGGAACTAAGTGATTCACGGAGAGATGCCACCGAGCACCTGACTTCTGATCTTTCTATAATTTCTGATTGGGGCAAAGCAAACCTTGTTTTGTTCAATGCCTCAAAAACCCAATTTCTTCCTATCTACCTATTGTACCTTGTATTAAACCTATCTACTCGACAAAACCTACCAGATAACTATCCCCTCTTCTTCAATGACACTCAACTGTCTCCTTCTTCTACAATGCACATTCTAGGACTATCCTTTACTAAAAATCTGAACTGGAAATCTCACATCTCATCTCTTGCTAAAACAGCTTCTAAGAAGTTAGGTGTCCTGTGGCGTCTGCGTCCTTTTTTTTCTCCCTCCCAATTGCTTGCTTTTTACAGGGGCCTTATCCGCCCATGTATAGAGTATGTCTCACATGTTTGGGGAGGATCCACTCATACAGCTCTCCTAAACAGGGTTGAGTCAAAAGCTTTCCGTCTCATCAACTCCTCTCCTCTGACTGACTGTCTTCAATCTTTAAATCACCGCCGCAATGTTGCTTCTCTTGCTCTCTTCTACCGTTATTTTCATGCTCACTGCTCTTCTGAACTTGCTAACTGCATGCCTCCCCCTCTCCCGCGGCCTCGCAGCACAAGACTTTCTACTCATTCTCATCCCTATTCTGTCCATCTTCCTAATGCAAGAGTTAATCAGTATCTTTACTCCTTCATCCCTTTCACTGGTAAACTCTGGAACTCTCTTCCTGTTTCTATATTTCCACTTTCCTATGAGTTAAATCTTTTCAAAAGAAGAGTAACAAGACACCTCCCGAACTAAATTGGCTCACCCCTCTTTTTTATTTTTATTCTCTTACTGTCTTCTTTATAGGGACTGGCAACTAAGCGGGCTTTGTGTTCCCCATTTTTGTTGTGCCCTTGGCCAGTTCCTTGTGATGTAAAAAAAAAAAAAAAAAAAAAAAAAAAATATATATATATATATATATATGGTAGCAGCAGTGGGTCTGGTAATAGCGTAAATCATAGTCATTCCTTGTTCCTCCCGCCCGCCACACCAATACCACGCGGCCACAAGCCTCCCTCCCGCCAAAACTTCAACAACGTCCACCTCCAATGGAGGTGACGTCCACCTCGCCTCCACTTACCATGCCTGCCGCCAAAGTTGCCCAACATATACACGGCCGCGGCATTCTACCACGCCTGCCGACAACGCTGCCTCCACACTTCCTCATCAAGCCTGGCCGCCGCCCCTCCACCTCCACAGGCCGCCACTACAACGCCCCTCCACCCTCGCCGCTTCGTCCATCTACTCCACCGTCTGCTACACCACCTCCTGCCTCCTCGCGCTGCTGGTGCAGCTTCCTCATCCACCACCTCCATCCACCTCACCGCCTCCACCTGTGGACCTGATCCACATCTCCACATCACGTTAAGTACACCATAACATTATTTTATTCGTGTGCTACCTATAGCTTCGGGGAGGCGCTAGCAGAGTGGTTAGCGTCTCCGACTGGCGTTCTCGGTGACCCGAGTTCGATCCCCGAAGAAACCTAAAACCTTTCTGCACCGTCGAGTGGCTTAAGAACACCCACATGCCCTGCTCATCAACTCTACCTTCGATTGCGAGTGCATCGGAGGATACAGGGGGGCGGCATGAGCCTCTAATCACAGGCGTCACTATAAGAATCCTGCCTGCGCCACCACGGGCGAGGAACAACCATCACAGTCCTCAAGTGAACCTCCAGAGCCTACCATCCGAGCCTGTTGAAAAAAAAAAAAAAAAAAAAAAAAAAAAAAAAAAAAAAAAAAAAAAAAAAAAAAAAAAAAAAAAGAAAAAAAAAAAAAAGAAAAAAAAGGTTTGAGAGGAAGAATTTGAGTGGTGCGAGCCGCTCAAACTCTCTCTCAACGCCTGTTGGGCGCTCGGGCGGGCCGTTTCGAGTTGCCACCGAGCGCCCAAGCCAAAACCTTGGGCGCTCTGCGAGGTGTGACGTTATGACAACAACAATGGCCGCCCAAACAGAGACGAATTTGAGACAAATTTATGCTATTCCTGCCAATTACAGTCGAAAGACTACAATGTTATCCCGCAGCATGCATTGACATGCACTGCTAAGTACTGTACTGGAGCCTACTTATAATTAATAATGAAAATACAGTAAATTGGAGTGATAATTTACGATATTATAGTGGTCCAATGAACAGTGAAGGGAGATAAATTTATTAAAGTTCACATTACATCCCCTTATATAAGCATTAGGTATTTCCTAGTATTTTTTTAATATATGTGCAGTTTAAACCAATACAAGATCGGTGGTTTTAGATATCCTGAACGTTTCATTCTCATAAGGAGTATTTCTAACCCCTACAATAGCCGGAAGGGTATATGTGCAGTTTAAACCAATACACGATCGCTGGTTAAGTATCCTGCACGTTTCGTTCTCATCGCTAAGGAGTATTTATGACCCATACAAAAAATGGTTAATATGGAGGAGAGTTTCACGTTCGTTGCAGAGACACCAACTACTTTTTCTTGGCCTACAATAGGTGCTTGTTCTAATGGTGCTAGTTTTATTTTGCGCAAAAAAAAAAAAAAAAAAAAAAATGTATATTTTGTGGTTAAGGTTAGGTTAGGTTAGGTTGGGTTAGGTTAGGTTAGGTTAGGTTAGGTTTCATTAAAACATAAGGTTAGGTTAGGTTTATTTATTTATTTAAGTTTTTTTTTTTTTTTTTTTTTTTTTGGTTTGCGCAAAATAAAACTAGCACCATTAGAACAAGCACCTATTGTAGGCCAGGAAAAAGTAGTTGGTGTCTCTGAAAACGAACGTGAAACTCTCCTCTATAATTACCCAAAAAATAACAAGGTGGTCTGAGGGAGTGAGGTAAGGTTGCGTAATCAATGCCCAGGTTAGGTTTGTTAACTAGTGGGGGGTTCTGGGGGAGAACAGCTCCCCCCAGTTATGCCAGGAGAGTATTGGTTGAAACTGCACATTTACATTCATTGGCAGGAATAAAAAAAAAAAAAAAAAAAAAAAGGTCTGGGGGTGAGCGAAACCCCCGGCCTCAGTGAGCTAAGGTTATGTAATCAATGCCCAGGTCAGCTAGGTTAGTTTAGGTCTGGATGGTGTAGCCCCGCTAGTTAGGTAAATCTTAAGAACAAAGGCTCCACCCTCTATCTTCTTCTTATAGCCGACAAGCTTGGGGACATGGTGGGAAACCGGGGTTTTTGGGTAGGGGAGCACACACATAAGGGAAATATGGCCCCCCACAAAAAAATCCCTAAACTAGGATATTTCCCTAGTTCATGAACTTTATCGGGGAAATATTTCCCCGATTAAGTCTATGTACTAGGGAAATTTCCCTAGTTTAGGGATTTTTTGTGGGGAGCCATATTTCCCTTATGAGTGTGCTCCTTTTGTGGGGGAGCACACATATAAGGGAAATATTTCCCCCATAAAGTCCATGAACTAGGGAAATATCCCTAGTTTAAGGATTTTTTTTTTTGTGGTTGGCCATATTTCCCTTTTGTGTGTGCTCCCCCCCCAAAACCCCCCCCGGTTTCCCCTGTCCCCAAGCTTTTTGGCTATAAATGAAGATGGGGGTTTTGAGCCTTTTTTTTAAAGATGACAACCTACAGCCCTAACCTAGACCCCTCTTCGGCCCCTCGTGTGTGCACTAACCTAACCTGCCCTAACCTAACCTACCCAAACCTTTTTTAAACCTAAGGGGGGGGGGGGCTCCGTCCCCCCTCGACCCCCCCTGGGTCAATTTCTCAACTTCACTGGGGGGGGCGGGCACTAGTTATACTTGGACTTCGGGGCGCAGCAGCTATATATAATATATATTTTAATATATATAATATATTATATAATTATATTTTAATATAAATAATATATAATATATAGTTTTGAAATTTATATATATATAAAATTTTAAATATATATTATTATATATATATTTTTAAAATATTATATATATATATTTTTAAGGATGGACATAAGGAATATGTGTAAAAAACACTTTTACAAAAATAAATACCTGATCAGGGGGACACGTGTCCTCCCTGGGCTGCATATCCGCTCTATGTTGGGAGGGCATTTTGACGACACATCTTTTCCTTTTTCAACGCCCAATTTTTCCTTTTTTCCTAGTTTTTATATTTGTGAGGGTGAGAATCGCGTTCCACAGATATGGGGTTGAAATTGCAAGAGTATTTCTGGCCCTTTTGGATTATGGGTGTTCTTTTTCCATTTGAATCCAGAATTTCTATTCAATCCAGATATTGCAGTTTTATGTGCGTCTTACGGATGTTTTTATTTCCCTCTTCTTTAAAGGATGCTGTTGTGGCTTCTAAAGGGGTATTGAACGAATGGATTTCTCACCCAGTCATAACTTTCAAAGATATATTTGGGAAATATTTTACTATGTTCCTTTCCCTAGGCTTTAAAGGTCTGCTTAATGAGTGAAAATGTCTGTATTTTAGCTTCAGCATCTTTTGAAAATGTAAATCTTCCCCTTCATCATCTTTTTTCCCAAGCCTAATTTTTTTCTAACAAGGCTTTCATTTTGTCGAAGTGTTACCTATTTTACTTCTTCCTTCATATTTGGGAAATTACCTTTTTCAGATTTTAAAATATGTCTCCCAGTAGCTAAATTTTTAAAACTCCAAATTTCACAGCAAGAAATTCGCAAATTCGTTTTTCCCCTCAAGGGTAAAGAAAAGGAGCTTTTCCCTCCTCATTATGCACCCAGGAAAACACTTTGCCTCTTGATAACCACCGGACTTCTGTGTGGAGGAGAAGATTTTCGTGAGGAGACCCCATTTCTTCACAAAGCATGGAAAAATAGTCTTATTGCTTTGGTTGTTTTAAGAAAGTTTACCTTTTTCCCACAACATATCAAGAACAAACTTTAATTCTTGTCCGAGGTTTTAACAACAAGAGCTTCACGGTGAAAGAAAACAATGGGTGTAATCAAATTTGGGTTTTTCTTTTTGAAAAGGGAACAAAACCTTTTACCATCCCACCTTTGGTGGACAGCCACTGTGCAAATTCCTACACAAAAATTTTCATGCAAGCCCTTTTCTTTCAAGATTCTGTCACTGAGAAAAAATCTCCTTCCTGGGGTTTTGGGCACCAGATTTTGGCAAAGAAATTTTTAGTTATTTTGTTATCAGCACAAAACGGTGAACACAAATGGGGGTTTTTCCTAAAATTCGTTGATTCATCCGCTTGTAAACATACTTTTTTCCCTTTCACGATTCACACACATTTTTTCAATACAACGACATTTCCTTGATTGTCTACCAATCGTGTGTCTGAGAGGGGTTTTTTTTTTCACTTCTTTTTAAAACCCCTCTCCCCAAAACAATTTTTTCACCACAGACAGCAAGCGGGAAGGAAGCATGACTCTGAAATTTAAAATGGGGTTTTTTGTTTTTGCTGTAGCTCTCCCACTAAATAGCTTGCTTTCGTGCCTTTTCTCCACTTACCCTTTTTCTAAAACCCAAGCCTTTGTTTTTTTTTTATCTTTCAAAGTTTTTTAAAGTAATCTATGGGCTTTGGGGAAGGTGACATTTTTTGTTGTTAATGTTTCTTTCTTTTTCATGGGATCTAACATCAAGCTAAAGCCGCAAACAAAAAAATTTTGACCTGGGACCATTTTCATCATACAGCAGGGGAACCCAAGGTCCAAGTAACTGTCGTTATAGGGGGCGAAAAAACTTACTGCGGTTATTTTTGCTGGACGTGTCGTTTTGCCCACCTCAACCTGGATGAAAAAACTCATTTTCATCGCACTTCTTTTTGCCAGCGGGGTCCTCCGATAGGGTCACTTTCACTGTCACTTCACTTTGCCAGCAGGGACCTGTGCTATGCTCTTTTTAAACTGTCACTTCCCTTTTTCCCACTTTCCCACCTAGGGTCTGGCGAGGGGACTCACTTTAAACAGTTATTCTGTTATTTTCGCCTTGGTGCCTTCGACACATTTCGTTTTTATTCATATCAAGGGGGACTTCACCCTATTGCCTTCAGTACACTTTCGCTTTTTTAAGGGGGTACTTTCCATTTTTTAAAACTTGGACCTCGTTAAACCACGACAGCGATACTTACGAGGGCCCCGGCTACATGCCACGGGAGGGGCCTACCCAAAAGCTCTGCCTAATGTGTTTTCCCAAAATTTTACAGTTTTTTTCGATGGGGTTCACGTAAAACACCTCAAACAGTCCAACTTTCATAAAGCCTACGATATACGTTGGGTCAGTTTCTTTCATCTCCTTTTTCCTTTTTTATGTCGCTAAAAACAAATTACCCGAAAGCGGGAAAACTGTAAGTTGGTCCCGTACACCACAGGCCCAGCCCGACTGGCACTACGTTCAGTACTCTTCAACACGTTTGTGGGGAACGGGAAGTATTTTTTTTAACATAATAACTTATTTATTTATTCTCTATTTCTTACTTTTCCCTCTACCCAAAGTACTTATAATATTATTAAAAAAAAGGACCTTGTCTCCTGCCTAGTTACATTTAAATCATTCATTTTCGATTTTCCCCTTTTAAAATAAAAAAAAAAACTGCGACCTTTAAAGCGCAAAAAATCCCCCTAAAAAGTCCCATATTATGAAAAAATTTGCGGCGCACCTAGGGGATTCCCAACGGCGCACAAGTGCGCCTCGGGCTCAGTTTGAGAATCATGCCCTAGTTTTCACCCCTTTCTTAGTTCGCACTACTTTTAAAATGTCGTCCCCTTGTGCATCTCGCTGGCTTAGTTTTTTTTTAGGAAAACCCGAAAAATTTAAAATCGGCCCTGTAGGCAAAGGGACCGGGACTCTTAAAAAAATTAACAGATGGTTAAGGGGAAATAAGTAAAAACGTAACCAAAATTTTGGGGCAGCTTAGGTGGAGCCCTTTTTCTTAAAAAAGTTCCGCCAGTTATTTTCGAAGAGTATTGGTCAATAGGGAGCATTTGGTTGAAAAAGCATTTTACCATTTCTTTTGCTGTATTTCAAATTTTTTAACCTTTTCATTTTACAGAAATACTGTATCCCCCAAATTTAATCCCCTTCTTCACCCACCCGTTAGGGTAGGTTAGGTTTTTAATAAGAATGGAATTTTATTGGTTATATTTTTACTAGTTAGGATGCCCATATAGGGCCCGGGCGAGGGTGGCAGAGGAGGTATTGCAGCTCCAATTGGGGAATTTGGCAGCAAAATGTGAAACATTGATATTTTTAGACAGTACTAACAATCAATTTTATTAGTTAGAAACTAGGTTTCTTTGCATTGATTTGTTTTGATAATTTTTAGTTAAGTGAAAAAAATAATTTTACAAAACAAAAAAATAAAAAATGGGGAGTTTTTTGTTTCAGAATGTCCCGTTGCTGTAAAAATAGCCTTCAGATTTTCTCAAAGTGGTAGGGGACTATATAAAAGTGACATACTCTTATTAGAGAGAAAACAACCTGCATTACATAAAAAGCATTATTTTTTTTCACAGTAATCGACATTATAAGCGAAAAGAACATAGTCAAATCAATTAGCCTGCATTTTCTTAATTTTATTCCTTTTTTCGTCGCAGTTTCCCGTTCTTGATCTTGCTGAATTACGTACCAATATTACTTTAATAAGCTTTAACAGTATTTTTTGCTTTGAGTTACATACCAGGTGGATGGGGGTATCCAAAATGAAATACACTTTTTTTCTTCATTTTCATTTTTTCCAATGGAACTGTTACCAAAAATTTTCCCCGTCGCAGTGTACCCGTCGGCGACAGGTCCAGTTTGGGGTTTCTGCGAGAATTCCTTGGCACAGCTTCATAAACCTGTTCACGTACACCCTACCGCCAATAACACTATAGTCGCCACTGCCACATATATGTCGTCAGGCGCCATATATTACGAATTTTATCATCACTACCGATACATAATTGTATGTGCCACTAAAGAGGCATGCACAGTAGTTTATATTAAGTACCTGTCTTCAGTGGCACATACAAGTCTATAGTGATGCTAAAATTAGTAATATTTAGCGCCTGGCGACAAAAGTGCAGTGGCGACTATAGTGTTATTGACGGTAGTTGGTTGACGGTGCCCGAGATTCCTACTAGCATTTCACCTCTCTCAGCGACAATTACCATTACAACAATAATAAAATAGTCGTCAGGTAGCTACAGCGTACGCCATTACACTTCCGTACTGTGCGTGGGCAGATAGAGGGCAGTAGAGGAAAATGGTGAGGTCAAAAGTCCACAGTCTGAGCTGTGGCATCATCGTTTCCATGGTAACGGCGGGGATTTGCTTACATACCACTGTGAGGCGCCCAAAAGCGTTTGATAGAGGGGTATAGAAACCTGAACGGCGCGAGCCGCTCAAATTCTTCTTCTCAAACGCAGCCCTGGTGTCATTGTGTCTCTCAGACGTCCAACCCTGCTAATTTTTTGCTTGCTTCTTTCATTTTTTTGGTTTCAATTTTTATGTTTTTGCCATCTAGTGTGACCATATTGGGACGCTCCCAGGCAGTTGTTGTGTCCGCCATTGTCCACCTCCCTCTCCAAGCCGCCATCTTGATCTTTGTGGTCTTGATCTCAGTCTTGGTGGTGTGTCCGCCATTTTGTCTCTCCCACAACATGCCGCCATCTTGGTCTTGGGTTCCAAACAATAACAAACGCGTGTTTTCCCCTGCCATACCTTCTGTGTACCTGTGGTGTGTTTACACCTTATTATTATTATTATTATTATTATTACTATCTTATTTAGGTCCTTTGTACTGATATTAACTCGACTTCCTAGGTGATCCTGTGGCCTGTCTAGTTTTCCGTACCCGCTGTGTTACTGTGTCCGGGCTTACGGTGTCCGTTCTTCGTGTCTGCCACCTGACACGCCACCCTTTTGGACTTACGGACAATACGCAGTGTTACGGTATTTTGTAAGAGTGTAGTTTACTTTCTTTCGATCTTTTTTTTTTTATTCTGTATTGTTCCATCAGTGATACACTGACAATCGTCACCTTACACTGTGTGATTTCTTTTTATTCACGTTATCTTGCATTGCTTTCAATTTTTACGTACTACTTATATTTTATTATTGTTATTATTAGTATTAGTATTATTACATGCAATACCTTTCGTGTACTCTCTAATATTTTCATTCCTTTCTGCTTCTTTCACACATTCTCCTGTCATTATGCCTGACCCACCAGCACAAACCTCAGTCACTCTGGTGCATGAAGTTCCTTTCTATCCTAAATTTACCGGCGCAAATATTCCCGTACATATTCTGCTTAATAGTACTGCAGATAGGTGAAATATTTGGAAGAATTGTGGGTTTGGGAAACAAGCATGAAATTTGGCAGACAAAAAAAATTTGGGGAAATTTTGCTAAGGGCCCATTCCAGATTCTTCCATGAGGGAGTGCCTGCCATTTTCAAAATGGCTCCCAAAATATCTTCTCAAATGTTGATCCCCCATAGCAATGGTGTTCGTGCCCCCTTTTTTAAGTTTTCCTCTACTTTTTTTTTTCTCTCTATTTTTTTTCTATTTAGGGGCATTTAATTTTTTTGGGTACAATAGATTGGTTGTACAAGAAATTAAAATTTAAAAAAATACATTTTTAAATATTTTTTTGGAGCCAGAAGGCTCACTGAGGTTGTGAATTAGGGCCTTGGATTAGGAATGGGTTTTTGTTAGATGTGTGTCTTTTAATATAGACCCCCGCAAATTAATCTTTTTTCCAAATATTTTGACCATATTCTTCTGCTTTCAGGTGTGAAAATGGCCAAATTTTTAAAAGGGTGGTGCCCCCTACACCCGGGGGGGGACATAAAACCCAGGGTTAGAAAGACTGGAGCAGGGGTTTCTTTGTCGGGAAGCACGTCAGAGGGCTTCACTGCCCAGCCTTTTACAGTCCAACAGGAGCAGGGTAAAAAAACAAGGCGAGCTCTTGTAGGTTTCAGATGGCTGTTTGCCCACTCAATCAATTTTTCAAGGCTTGTAGGGAATGGCTTGAAAAAACTTTACGCGCACTAGGCTAAGTGGCACGACTCATGTAGACCCCTCTAAACAAAACAAAACACAGCTGCAGAAAAGCGTAAGAAACCCCAGAAGATCTGTGGACTCTGCTGATAGTCAAAGGGGTCCCCCAAGAGTGCGGTAAGAAAAGTGCTTCCGCCAAAATTTTTTTCTTCTGTGACAAACTGCACCAAGGGGGGAGTTTTTGACTCAAAAAAAGCATAAAACTTTTGGGGCGATATCAAGCCAGGAAGGCGAAATAAAATTGCAGGAAAACCTACTGCCAAATGGTGAGGATGATTGACAAGAACCCCGGTACCATTCCCATTTGCTCTCTTTGTACAACAAGCAGAAAAAACAAAAACATATGAAGAGTCTGGTGTGGCAAATGAATCATGGCCTTGCATTTGCTGAGTGGTATTATATTGAAGATACTCGCAGGACGTCTAGCTGCCCCCATTTAAAACTAGCGCCCGGGTCGATCTGCCCAAACAAGGTAGAACAATTTGAAACTGATGTTGCGGGACCGTCCACTCCACGACCTCAAAAAGGAGTTGGCCTCTTTCAGACAGAAGCTCCAAGAAAGGGCCGAGATGTGCCCTCATTTACACAAAGATGTGGACAACACTGAGGAAAGCATGTGAGCATGATGCTGATGGTGATGCTTTTCATTTGCCAGGGCTGCGAACATAGTGGGGAGAGACATTTTCAAGATGAAAAACCAGTTTGGTGGTTCCTTTGACCCCAACAGACAGGAAGTTTTTTCCCAGTGTCTCTTTTAGCGTTAGTTGCTAGGGGTTTTGAAGGGGCCAAACATCAAGCACATCAGTTTTCAACAAGCCCCAGCCAGTGCTCACGTTCCCAGTATATGCCAACAGCATGGTCGAGTGGGGAAAACAGCACCCCCCAGTCAAAAGGCAAAAACCAAAGGAAGGGGAAAAACACCTCGTCCATTATTTGGGGTGATGGCCACACGAAGATCGCAAGGTGAACTGGTGGACCGTTGTATGATCGGGACGAGTGTTTCCTATGACCGGGTGGGGCCCATCTCAATGAGTTGGCGAAAAGATGTTGTCAGCTTTACTACAAGAGGGAGAAAGCGTTGCCCCCTGACTAAAAGGTGGTCTCTCACGAGCTGCAGTTGTAACTTGCCAAAAACCCCACAAAAACCCCAGTGCGCACGATCTTTCCTGGAAAGGGAATTGTGTTCCAACCCCCAGACCGATTCGTGGAGTTCCGGGCTGTTCCCCACACCATCGTGAGTGCTGGTGCCAAGAAGATGTCAGCATCTCCCCCCGAGGCCTACACCAATGTACCCTGTTGCCCCCAAAGGGCACCACCCCCGGTCCCAAAGCAAGAAGGTCCAAACCGAGCAACGTCAGCTATCCCTAAAACCTTGGGGAAGGAAATGGGTAAGTTTCCCCACTATCATTAAACTTATCCCACTTTATTTAAAAAATAAAGCACAAATTACCACATTACATACATTTACATGTTTAAAAAATTTAGTTATTTTTGCTTTACGCGGCTGGAGCCCTAAAAGCAGGGGGGGGGACTCGACCCCCTAAAGGAGGATGAGATATCTTTTGGGGCATACATGCAACCAGCAAGCGCACGACCCCCCAAAAGACATGAATTGGCTCCACGTCCTTGCTACCCTTTTCCAGACGAGGCAAAACCGTACCCGATCCGCCACTCAATGGACATCGTGAAGACGGCAGTTGATGTCCTAAACCCCTGGCCAGACCCAGTCCTCACAGTGACCACCCTCTACACCTGGCAAAGCAGACCCAGGAGCTGGCCTACAAGTTAGGCGGGGATCGTTTCGTAGGATTTTTGGGTGGCCTACCATCGAGATGGGGCCCCCCAAAGTCCTAGAGATTTCTGGAGGGCAGCGGCGGGAAAGGAGCACCGTTGGGCCCGGGGTTTGTACCAGGAACGAGTTTGTTTCTAAAAGCATCCCGTGACACCAAAAGACGGGTCACCAAGTCACACCAGGTAGCCTTATCTACTTCAGCAAGGCCTACGGGGAGACACCCAGACCTTGGAAAGATCAAGTGAAGTGGTCCCATTTGAAGATGGTGTGATGCAAGGGTCCGATGCATGTCCCCCAATTCAATTGGTATTTATCCTGCCTGGAGCGGCTGTGTGGTATACTAGACGATACGTGAGGCCATTCCTGCCACATAGAGCCCTTTTAAAGATCCCCCTTGTTCTTCCCCCGGGACCAACACACTACCGAGGGTGCCGATCCCCCTACGAGACAGGTGTCACTGAAGCAGCTCCATCCCGATGTCAAATGCTGATTTTCTGAAGGGAACTTGTCGTCAAGAATTTAAAGGTGCATTCTGCTTTTGCTATGACCAGGCCCATAGAAACAATGCTTCCGGAAGGGAGACGGCGGGTGTGGGCCGAGGGAGAACCCTGCAGTCTTCGTCGCTGGAGGTACGGGTCCGAGAGGGCTCTTTTTAATTTCAGGAATTCGAGGGATAAAACGAGGGGAGGCAGGCCAGGGAGTCCCCATGAAAAAGAGACATGCACAGATGGTTTTTGCAAAAGATCGATCCTGACCCGACCCATGGAAGAGAGGGGGAACCCCGTTCGTGAATACGCAGTGATCTCCTTGTCCTGAACGCAGAGACGTTGTGGACAAGCAGGGGAGACACAGGCGGCAGATGGAGAAAAATTTGGGTCGAGCAGTATGAGACATTTTTTGAAAAGAGGCTTGTGAACCCGACTGCCCTTTCCAGATCCCTCAAGCGGAACAACCGCCCTCTTTTCAGCCCCCCACCAGCAGAGAGAGCAAAGGGAAAAAGCTAAGATGTCTCCCGAAGAAAAAGTTTTGCTCTTCTCCAGGGCTGTACAAGTACATTGCCTCCCGATACGCCTGGTGATTTGGACGGTTTTTTGCAAGGGAAAAACCCGGGCCCGTCCCCCGTCTCTGTCTGTGGGGAGCCTGAAACTGGAAACCCAAATTGATTGATGCCCCCCCGGAAACCTTGTTTCATGAAAGAGGGTCTCCCCTTTCCCCAATCCAAATAACGGAACTAAGTGATTTCCCGGGAGATGCCCCCCGAGGCCTAACTTCTAACTTTCTATAATTTTTGATTGGGGGAAAGAAACCCTTTTTTTGTTAATGCCTCAAAAAACCCAATTCTTTACCTATCTACTGACAAAACTAAGATAAAAATCCCCTTTCTTTATGACACTCAACGTCTCCTCTTCTACAAGCCCTTTTAGGACTATCCTTTACAAAAAAATTTAACGGAAATCTCACATTCATTCTTTTAAAACAGCTTCTAAGAAGTTAGGGTGCTGTGGGTCTGCTCCTTTTTTTTTTCCCCCCCAATTGCTTGCTCGCACAGGGGGCCTTTTCCCCCATGTAGGAGTATGTCCACATGTTTGGGGAGGATCCACTCATACGCTTCCCAAAAGGGGTTTATAAAAGCTTTTCCCTTCCTCTAACTCCTTCCTCTGACTGACTGTTTCAATCTTTAAAATCACCGCCCCAAAAGTTGCTTTTTTCCTTGCTCTCTTCTACCGTTATTTTCATGCCGTGCTCTTTTGAATTTTAACGCAGCTTCCCCCACTCCCCCGGCCCCTTTCCTGCACAAGATTTCTACTCATTCTCATCCCCATTCGTCCTCTTCCCAATGCAAAGTTAATCATACTTTTCTCTTTCAATCCCCTTTTACTTGGAAAATTTGGAACTCCTTCCCGTTTCATTTTTCCACTTTCCTATGATTAAATCTTTTTTAAAAGAAGAGTAAAAAAAACCTCCCCAACTAAATTGGCTCACCCCTTTTTTTCATTTTATTTTCTTTCGACTTTTTTATAGGGGCTGGCAACTAAGCGGGTTTTGTTTTCATTTTTGTTGGCCCTTGGCCAAATTTTTTGTGATGTAAAAAAAAAAAAAAAAAAAAAAAGGGACAAAAATTGGATGGTGCTCCATTTTATCAAAATGCTGCGACCCGGGGCTGCAAAGGGGCATTCCCCAAAGGGTTTTGCCACTGATGTCTTGTGCCCTATGTACACCCCGCTTCAGATGTAGACAGACTAGACTTTTCTGGGGTCTGTACATGGCAGACATTGAAAGGGGGACACTCGCGCAAAAGGGGAAAGGGAGTTAGGGGACAGCGAGCCCTCAAGTGCGTTCCTGGAAACTGGCAAAAGTTTTCCGCATCAACGACAACAAAAAACGGAGTTTTCTCCCTTCCCGGCTTCTAACGTGGGGACATTGACAAAAAAACATCCATCACCCCACAAGGACTGGCGTTCTTTTCCCCAAACGCCCGGACGTGTAGCTCTAGCGCCATGCACCCGGGGGGGCTGACCTCGTATCCTCCGCACTACAGGATCCGACAACAGGGGTACAGCAAAATGTCATACGCCGATACAGAGTGGTACTGGCCCTGCATCGCCAATGCCCCAAACATCTCTGAACGTGGATTGCCTTTGGGGCTGGGAAGACTTAGGTTCATCGTGCCATTAATCGCCAAAGCTCTTGGTCCTGGCCCATGTGGGCTTTCCGTGTTCCACGTTCACGGATGGACCCCCGGGTCCTGTTTGGTGGCAGGGGCAAGAAGACGCATGGGGCACCCCGGGCCCCCCTGGGGGACGCACACCAGCATTTGGTCTTGGGTGCCATGCCAACCCAGTGCCATTTACGAGGGAGCAACCATGGGGCGATTTGGGTTGCTGTACGATCGCCCAGAAGAGGAGGGTGTGAACCCCGGCAAAGGAAACAGCTTTTTGCAAGAAAGGCAGAGCTATTTATGATCTGCCTCCTACACAGGGTGCCTCATCCAAAACACCCAAAGAGCTGTCTACCAGGTGGTCCCGTTTGGGCCCAAATGATACCCTGCTCCAGAGCTTCCGCACCAAGTGAAAAGGGGCTGGGAAAAAAGCCCGGTGGTGGATGGATAACCTGGACGACCTTTCCAAAGCATCAAAGCTTGCAGGGAAACTTTCGAGGGGGGCTGCAAGAACGGTGAGAGGACGGCAAATGCCCGAAGGGGCGGGGGCTTCAGTTACAGCTCTTTGTCATGCGGGGACAGTGCTCTGAGTGGGCCGGGCACAGAGAAAAAATTCTTTCTGTTTGGACACAATTTCCATCCCATTGACTTGCAATTTAAAATAATAAGCATTTGGGGTTTTACCTCTGCTACCACAAAACCAGAAGAAAAATTCAGGGTTTTGACGCACTTTACGAAGTGGTCCCATTTTTAAAATCGTAAACATGAGTAAAAATTATCATTTTTTTTTTTTTTAGCTCAAAAATATAATTATTTGCCTTTCAAATGTTATTTGGGGCATAAAAATTTTCGATGTTGTTTTTAAAAACAAAGGAAAAAAATTCCCCCCCCTAAAAGATTTTTAAACCCACAATTCAAAAAAATTTCAATAAACGATGGCGGCCATTGAAAATGGGCCGCCCTTTTTTACAGGTCGAATCTGAGAGGCCCCAAAACTAAAACCCACGAGGATAGTTACCCGTGGACCAAAAACCAGCTTTTTTTCTCAAACCCCCAAAAAATTTTACCCCATCGCAGACCTAAGGATTTGAAGATGAGATCGCACGTCGACACACACGACGATGTTCTTAAAATCGCTCAAATAAAGCCCGCGTGGGGCTTACGGGCGCCTCGCAGGACAATACATTCAGATGATTTTTTTCTACCATTAAGACCCAGAGAGTACAAAACTAAATTTTAAAAATATTTTTCTGGCAGTCAAAAAACCCGTACCTTGCCCCACTTTTAGACTTGCCGACAATAAAAAAAGGCAAGAACACCCAATTCCAGTCATGGCAAGCCTTGCAAAAATCCCCCAAACCCGTCAAATTAGACTTGAAAAGACAGCTGGAATCTTCGAATGGGTCGGTGATGATGGAAAATGAGTCTGTTAGCTGTGGGTAACCTTTTTGGATACTTACACTTACTTTGTTTCTCCATACAACCCTTCCACAGCAAAACAGGCGTCTGATAAACCCTTAGCTTTGCTCCACAAGACACCTTTAAAACCGAATTTTGCTTCAAATTTTGAGGACTCTTGTCCTCTAGGTTTTCAGCTAATGCACATTCTTCGCTGTCTGTGTGCTGTATCTACAACACAAACACCACCAACCGCGAAGCACTTCTCGTCCTCCTTCCAACTCATACACTCCTTCCAACTCCTACACTCCTTCCAACTCAAACACACGTTCCCCCTCAAACACTCGTCAGAGACAACGTTCATCTTCTTCACATTCACGATATTCCCTATTGTCTACATGCGACTCTCCTGAGTCTCCACAAGCTTTTTAATTCCACATGCACTCCTACTGACGGGATCTCTGATACAAGTGTTTTCCATTCCTAGTTCTCCACTTGCCATACCTAACCAACTTTCACCATCCAGACTACGTCGTCGTTCCATGGTCGCCCTTCTCGCTAAAAACGTAAACGTAAGGGACTTCCGTCGCATTTATATCCACAGACGTTTTTACGCCCTAATAACACCACCCCCACTTCCCAGAAGCCTCACTTCAAAAGACACAGCTAAGCACTGTCACGCTGTCATCTCGTCCAACGTTGAGCTTCTACCCACTCTCATGCACACTTGTAGACGTTGGGGTTTAAAAGGCGTTTCGAACGTCGATGCCATTTCTCTCCCTGAGCCCAGTTCATCCATTCTGCTTCTAGCTGTTCCCTCAGCACTGTGCAGACTCAAAAATCATGGCAAATCAAACCTTTATGTGGTTAACGTCACCAAAGTTCCAGTCACTCTCCTTTTTGGTACACTTTCTTTGTTCATTTTACTCTACCCAGCTAAACGTTCGTGTCATTGAATGTTCACAAGAGTCCACTAGTTTCAGTCAAACTCCATCTCAGTTAAAGAGTCTCCAAATTTGTCTGACCTTCAAGCTCATGTGCAAACCACAGACCATCCAGATTCACAGGATGAGCTTATTCAACTCTTGACCGACTTCCGGAGTATTGTGTCTCTCCCCCCCGTGAGGCACTAGGTAAAACCAACGTCGTCACTCAAAACATCAAACTGATTAAGGATGCCAACCTGCTATATACCAGCTTATCGGCATGGCCCACAGTAAGAATGCCTTTGTCGATCGCATTGTCTCAGAAATGCTGACTGAAGGAATCATTGAAAACTCGATCAGTCCTTTCAATAGCCCAATGTTCCTTGTTCAAAAAGAGCTCAGGCGAATGGCGTCCTGTAGTCGATTTCCGAGCTCTAACAAACAAATGACGGTTCCTTTCTCGGTATCCCATGCCAGTCCTCGAGGATATTTTGCCAGAATTTTAGGTGATCATAACACTGTTTTTCCTCCACCTTAGATTTGTGCTCCGGTTTCCCTGGCAAGTCGAACTTAAACGCAGAAAGCCGTAAATACACTGTTTTTTTTTTCTACACCCTCAGGAAAATTAACCAGTACTGTCGCATGCCCTAGGGTCTTTCTGGATCACCCGCAAACGTTCCAACGCTTGATTAATTCCATATTCACTGGTTTAAGGGGTAATACACTTTTTTTCCTACCTTGACGACTTGATCTTTTTTCTCTAAATCGGTGCCAGAACATCTCCAGAAACTCAAAAAGTTTTCACTCGTCTTCAGGACGCGGGCCCTTGAAACAAAAAACCCTCTCCAAATGCGCGGTTTTCTACGCAAAGAAAATACTTTTCTTTGGGGCCATCTTATTAAACACTGACGGTATTCAAAAACGTCAATGACAAAGTCAGCGCGGTCACAAATTATCCTACTCCATTTCAATGAAAGATCAAGTTCGTAGTTGCGTAGAATTAGTCCTATTACCGTAGATTTATCAAGGATAAGCCGCCTTTTGCTTCTCCACTCACTTCACTCTTCAAAAAAGATGTGCCCTTCCAATGGTCTGAAAATCAGGAAAACGCTTTCGTGCTCTTAAGCACGCTCTCACTTCTGCCCGTTCTTGTATACCCTGACTACACTAAACCCTTCATTCTAAAACACTGACGCTAGCTACCTGGTCTCGGTGCTGTGCTCATGCAAGACCACGATGGTAAACAACCCCCCTCGCGTTTGCCTGTCGTCTACTTAACAAGGCAGAGAAGAACTACGCGGTGACGGAGATCGAAGCCCTTGCAGTCATTTGGTCCTTAAAGAAGTTTCGTTACCTCATTCATGGCTATCCTATCAAGGTCCTTACGGATCATAAACCCTTACTTCACCTCTACAAGGCCAAGGACCACGCAGGACGCATGGCTCTATGGCTACTTACAATTCAAGATTTCATGCCTGAGTTTGCGTACATTCAAGGAAAAGCTAACGTAGCTGCTGATGCTCTTTCTCGCAACTGTGCACTTACATGTCCTGGCCACGCAAACATCCACATTTGAAAACCGCTTTCTACGATGATTTCTACACTGCTCAAGCAATGACCCACATGGTCAAAGGTCATCTATTACGTTGAATCAGGTGATGACTCCAATATTCCACAATTTCCTTCCTTTTTTCACATTACCTCCTTCAGGAACATTTTGCTGTACAAAGCAACCACACTTACAGGCAAGCATGAACCGTCTCGTTTCCATCCACCAACTTGTCATTCCTCCAACTCATGTCCAGTCTGTCCTTACACTCATTCATGACACACCCAATGCTTCACATCCTGGCGAGGAAAAGTCACTTCCACAAGCTCGACTTAAATTCTTCTGGCTCACCATGAGAAAGATTATAAAATTATCAATGACTATATTGACTTGTGTCATCCCTGTGCTGCGTGTGCAAGAACTAAAGGTGATATACATGCTCATGTTCCCATTTTCAGTTATCCTGTGCCTTCAGCACCATGGGAAGTTCTTGGCATTGATTTGTTAAAGCTACCTCTCATTTGAACGGGGAAAAATCAATATCTAATGGTTGTTTGTTGAAAATTTTTTCACGTTTTTCCATTCTTGCTCCACTGCCTAACAAATCAGCACAAACAGTGGCACGTGCATTTCTTGATCATGTGATTTTTCCTTTCACTACTCCCAAGGTTCTGTTGCCTGATAACGGCACTGAGTTTGTTAATCAAGTTCTTGATTCCTTGTGCCAACAGTTCAATATCAGGAAGCGTAATGTTCTTGCTTACCGATCCAGTGCTAACGGTTTGGTTGAACGTTGTAACCGTAAAATCCTCAACACTTTACGCTCCATTATTCCTGATACTGACACCCTTTGGGACACCTATACTCCTCAGGTGATGGCTTCTCTCAATTCCACCATCCCAAAAAGTCCCGTCTCTGAGACATCACATTACATTCTGTTTGCTCAGGACAAATGTCTTCCTTATGATCTTTTGTCACAACCTTTTAAGCCTATATACAACTATGATGACTTTGTCAAGACTAAGGTTCACACCTTCCAACAAATACACCAACGAATACAACAATCCCTTGCCCTCTCTAAAGCTGATATGCTCCTATATCACAATAAGTCAGCTTCCACATTCACACTTAACGTAGGTGACATTGTGTATTCCCTGGTTGCGGTCAAACACTCCAAATTAGACCCTAAGTTTGACGGCCCCTTCCGGGTCATAGCTCGGAACATGGGAATAAGGGTTCAGGTTGCTTCACTTACTGCCGGCACTACGAAAGTTGCCCCCCTTGATTCTCTTAAGAAAGTTTTCCAAAGGCCTTGACTGTGAGGACCCTAACCTTTTTCCTCCAAGGGCTCACCTCACTCCAAAACACAAACCCAACCAGCTCCTTCTACTCACACTCCTACTACTTTTCCCCCCTTTCCCCAGCAACCTCACCCTCTGGCCATCCTTATTTCCTTCGTAGTAGTGTGAGGTAACAATTTCCTTTACTCTATTTTCCTTTTCCTATATAATGTTTTTCCTGTCAATCTTTTACATATGTATTATGTCTCGATAATTTTTTTTTTCGTATTTATATGTCTGTTTTGTGCCATGCCGGTATCTTCCACATTATGTTTTCCACATTATTTTTTCGAGTACGAATCCTTTTCCTGTGTCCCTCCTCTTTTTTTATTCTGTATTATATTAATATATATTAAAATATATATATAATATATATATATATATTAGTATATATATATTTTATATATATATATATATATATATATATATATATATATATATATATATATGTATGTTTTTGTGCCCATTCTTTGTGTCCCTCCGGTTGAAACCCATCTCCATTGTTTTAGTCCCTTTTTTCGAGATGAGGACATCTCGGGTAGCGAGACCGAGCCTATGTTGGATATTATTGCTGTATGTAGTTTTAATTATTATTGTGTCCCGTATTTATTATCTTGAAGTCACCACCTTGGTAACAGCGAGAGGCCTATAAGGTTTCCCGCGCATACCCAGGCGGGCCGAACCAGGACGCGACTAACCGCCCCGCACCAGGCCAGCTCAGAAAGACCTACA
>JACEEZ010006767.1:147500-150000 GCA_016584305.1 Chionoecetes opilio
GTGTATATCAATGTTTTAGTATACTTTTTTTTATAATATTTGTATTAGCGTATAGTTATTAGTATAATTTCTTTATCATTCGTGTATTAGTTTATACTAGAGAATTACTGTACTTTTTTCATATCACTTGTATAAATATTGTCATGAATAAAATATAATACTGCTATAGATAGTCCTTGGGGTCCTAACCGGGACTTTAGCACATCAACTCCCCTTTTGTTTCCAATATATTAAGTTATAAAAGAAAAAAGAAAAAGAGAGAGAGAGAGAGAGAGAGAGAGAGAGAGAGAGAGAGAGAGGAGAGAGAGAGAGAGAGAGAGAGGAGAGAGAGAGAGAGAGAGAGGAGAGAGAGGGGAGAGAAGAGAGAAGAGAGAGAGAGAGAGAGAGGGGGAGAGAGAGAGAGAGAGAGTTAAGTCTTTTTGGTTAATCATCTTATTCCCGTGCTGATAATAGTACAGCGGCTAAGCTAACCTAGTGTGCATTTTTTGATAAAAGCACCAATTTTGGCACAGAGGTAGACCAATATATTATGAGCAAGTTTGGATGTGGAGCCATCGACCACCTACCCCCTGGCGGCCTTGGCGGCCCTTTTCCAAAATGGCCGCCAGCAGACACCCAAAAGACACACAGAGTTAGATAAAGTTTGCTGCTGAAGGTTTTAGTGAATGTTTATTGAATGTTCTGAATCAAGACATGCCAGATAGCTCTTAGTCACATTTTGGGAGATGCTGCTGATATTAATTAACATATTTAGGCTAATTGCAGATGAAATGGCGACAAGGAAACCCATGATCAGGCATCAAATGCTGACATTCCTTGTGAATAGGCTAGATTTATTTAAGTTGTGGAAATGTTATCTGACATTCTTCCTCTGTCTGTCAATAGCTATTCATGGACACTGCCCACGCCAATTAAGATGTCAATTACCATAATTATTAACACAATTATGCTAATTACATCGATAATACAACAACAATAACAGAACCAGATAATGATAATTATGGTGGCTTGCTGTCATCAAATCAATCCTGGGCAAGTCAAATGTTATACTTCTGTGGTCAATGGACACTACTACATTTAGTTATCATGTTAATTAACACATAATCTGTTAAATGCAATATGCAGATAAGTTCACTGTTTTACAGTCCCTGTGTACTGTCTGGAACAGTTCAGAATCTTCATCTTAAGTTTGCGAGTTCAGTTCTGAGAGCACTCCCCGTCGCAAGCAGACAGTGGTGTGCATTCCAGACTGGCCTTCTTGCACTTGCACTTCTTGATGCAGCCCTTTTGGTATTTGCAGGAGACAAGCTCCCGGCAGACCTTGGATGCCTCGAGGAGCGTTGTCCAGAGAGGTTCGTACATGTCGCTGGTCTTGATCCAACCCCAGTCGGTTGGTGATGGCAATGTTGGTGCAGGAACCAGGGCCTGACCCCAGACATGTCCGCCCTGGTATATTGCTCGTCGGACGTGCTGCTGCAGGGTGAAGAGGGCTGCTGCTGTCACTTGATGAGCCCTCCTGGTTCGACTGACATGGGATGCCCGCAGGAAGGAGTCCGCTGTCCCGGCACTGGTGATCTCTGCCTGAACCAGTGCTTGCACCCATCCGCTCCCTTGCAGCCAGTCACCAAGGGTCTTCAGTGCTGCCATCTCGATATGAAGACCGCCGAAGAGGACGCCAAACTTCTCTTCACCATACTCCTGTGGCCACTTTCACTGGATTTGCTTTGCCAAAGCAAACAGCGACTGGTCGAATGTGACCACTGGAGTCTGGCCAGGGTTGAGATGTTCCACTGTAATCCTGACCACATCCATGGAGTGCTTGATCATAGCCACGGTGTGGGCGCTCTCCAGGAAGAGTGGGAGCAGTGCGGTGGGACAGATGGCCCGACTGGCTGGCATGTCCTGCTGGCTTGCGTGGTATGCAGCCCATGAAGTGTTCTCCACTGAGAAGTTTCTTGTAGGGCGACTTGGGTGTGTTTTAGCCAGAGATGCTCTCTTTCAGCATGTTGCTTGAGGCCACTGTTGCTGCTCAGGGATATCACGCTGGTAGCCGGCACGGGGGTGTTCTTGATGCTGCCGACGGATGGGACATCTGTATAGTAGTGCGGCAAACGGTCAACTGTTTTGAGGTCTCTTTCGTTCGGCCCTCCGAGGATGATGATGCTGCGGTCAATGCCGGCCCCAGGGACCGCAGGGTGTTGCATGAGGGAAATAGCAGTCCCATGGAATGACTGTTTTGCTGTGGTGGAACTTAGGGTGTGGTCGATATTGTCTACCGCGGCAGTCGTGAAGACTCTGCCTCTCATCTTGGGAGGGCAGACTACTTGCTCCTGGTGGTAGAGGCGGCAGGCACTGTTCCCCAGCTGTGTGGAAAGGGACAGGACCCGATCATAGGAGATAGAAATCCCCATGTGTGCCAGCCTGTCGACGAGCTCCCTCTTGCGTGTGTGTGCATGTAGCATTAGGCCAATATAGGTTGGAACTGGCGTCTCCTGCGTGG
>JACEEZ010006767.1:155000-197500 GCA_016584305.1 Chionoecetes opilio
CCCGACACACACCACACACACACACACACAACACCCCACACACCACACACACACACACACACACACACAGTCACACACACACACACACAGTCAAAACACACACATATCTTTGAAATAATTATATTAATAATAAAATAATAAAAATAATTTGGATGATAAAAATAATAACAATAATGAAATGATGATGCCATTTTTAAACCATAAATATTAGAATAAATAATAATAATAATAAAAAATAATAATAATAATAATAATAATAATAATAATAACAATAATGAAAATTTGATCTCGACTAGATTTTTATAGTGACGCCTGTGTGATATGTAATGATCCGTTTTCTGTGATGGTCTGCCCTCAGGGGTAGAGGGAGGGAGGGAGGTTTCACAGAGCGGCATTGTCAGCTGAGCTGCAATCGGCCAATGATAACACGCGCCTCAGATTCTGAGGCTCTGAGCCAATGAGCGTTACGCTACCATACGTGTCTCGGCAGTCGGAGTAGTCACTAGTCAGTTCTTGGTCTTGGTACTAGTCAGGAGTCTGTTTCGAGAAAAAAAAGAGAGAAAAAAACATAATACCGAAATCCATTACCGACCAAATAATATACCGATACCGGTATACCGATGCAATACTAATACCGATACCGGTATACCGGAAAATAAAAATACCGGTAATACCGGTGCTAGAATACCGGTATTTCGGTATACCGAATACCGGTGCACATCCCTAATTAGTAAAGCCCGGTTCCCACCTTCCCGCTTGTACGGCCGCCATACAACAACAAAGACGTCACAATGACGTCACAACAAAGTCTACCGCACCGCCGTACCGCTGTACGGCCGCCGTATAAAGTTAAATTCAAGTCATCTCTCCCGCTCGGCGGTGTCCGCTCGAGCGGAGTTGCCAATTGTGCCCAGTTACCACAAATACCACTCAAGCGGTGATGATGGTGACGTCATTGTTGAGCGGTGTTGTTGTAAGACGGCCGTACAAGCGGGCTGATGGGAATCGGCCTTAAGACAGGTTGAGTGCAGCTCAGCCATTCAGTGTGAGCCACAGAGCTGGGCACTTCCGTACCTCTGTCCGTACCTCCGTACCTCCGTACCTACGGACTTCCAAACTAGGTCCGGAAGTCCGGAGGTACGGAAAGTTTTTCAAAGGTACGGAAGTAACAGGTACGGACCTGCGAAATTTTGGGTCCGTACTTCCGTACCTGATATTTTCTATGATGAAAAAAGAAAAAAAACGAAGACGAAAAAAGTCCACAGAATAACTTTCACGCGTTTTGGCGGGCAATTTGCCACTAGCTGTCAGCTGATCATTTCCTAAGGCGAGATCCGTGCATCTGTGGTGCCTGGTAAACACCAAACGTGCGGCATCAAGCTCAAGATCAACAATGTTTTATGTTTACAGTCACATCACCCGGCAACGCGTTTCAAAGTTTCACTGCTATTGGTTACTGTTTAGTGTTTACAACTAAACATGGACAAATACGTGAAAAGAAGTGATAGCGACAGGAGCAGGAGTGTGTCTGGGGATAGTAGCTGTAGTAGTGTAATGGAATGCCTGGCTGGACCTTTTCATGAGGTACAACACCCCTCTCCCCAGCTCTGCTGCCGTGGAAAGGCTGTTCAGCTCCGCGGGAGACATCTTGCGGCCGAAGAGGTCCAGCCTCAGCAACATAAACTTTGAGCAGCTGGTGTTTGTGAGGGGCAACATGCACCTCCTAGGCTACAAGGAGGTGTAGCAGCAGTACAAGGAGGAGAAGGAAGTGGAGTAGGAGTTATACACTCTAGAATAAACTTGTGATTTAAACTAATTAGTCATTTCACTCATTTGTGAACTGTGAAGACTGGAGACAAATTTTATTTTAATTGATTTGATGATTATTTGATGGTAAATATATATTGCTATATATATTTATGAAGCTCTGATGTATTATAGCCTTGTATTTTGTTTTATTTTTGAGGTACTGACTATATTTTTTCAGGCGCGTTTTAATAGTTATAGGGTACAGGTACGGAGGTACGGAGGTACGGGTACGGACAGAACAAAGTAAAATAAGGTACGGAAGTACAGGTACGGACGACCCGCGTCCCGAAGTACGGAAGTACAGGTACGGACTACCCCAAATCCAGGAACGTGCCCAGCTCTGGTGAGCCAGACGTTGACGTGGGGGGGGTACCGCTCCACTCTCCAGCCACGCTCATTTTACTGCGTCACAGTACTTTTCGACCACCCCTTCCACACCACCCACGATTGTCGAGGATGGCTTCGAAGCATATGACGGGAGAGGACTAGACCAGGGCTCTTACAAAAATCGAATATGGCGTCTCTGTCATCATAATTGCTGCGGAATTCCATGATTGATTCCAAGATTCCAGGATTCCAGGATTCCATGCCATGAGGATTCCAGGATTCCAGAATTCCAGGATTCCATGAGGATGAGGCAGGTCATCAAGGTCAAGGGAAATATGACCAAATATCAATGTAACTATTCCTTTATGATATGTTTCCATGTTTTTCTATGAATAAACCCATTTAAATGTATTTATGTGTTTTAATGATGACATTTTATGATGAAATGCTGCAATGTAACTTTTTTTTGCGCCCTATATATATATATATATATATATATATAATATATATATAGGGGAGAGGAGAGAGAGAGAGAGAGAGAGAGAGAGAGAGAGAGGAGAGAGAGAGAGAGAGAGAGAGAGAGAGAGAGAGAGAGAGAGAGAGAGAGAGAGAGAGAGAGAGAAGAGAGAAAATATATATATATATATATATATAATATATATATATATATATATATATATATATACTTTTATATATACACATATATAGGGGAGGCGGTAGAGGAGTGGTTAGTGTCTCCGACTGGCGTTCTCGGTGACCCGAGTTCGATCCCCGAAGAAAACCAAAAACTTTCTGCACCGTCATGTGGCCTGAGAACACCCACATGTCCTGCCCATCAACTCTACCTTCGATTGCGAGTACATCGGAGGACACAGAGGGGCGGCATGAGCCTCTAACCCCGCTGTGGGGAGTCACCTTGTCGTGGTGGCGGGGCTTGAAGCGTGGTCGACGGCGCCACCTACTTTGGCGGCCTGCCTGCCATTGTTGGGTTCGGTGGCCGTCGGCCTCGTGGACCAAGCGCTCCCCCTTCGTCACTGGGAGGTGGAGCCTTCCGGAGATGTCGCCTTTATACTTCCTCCCCTTTCTCTCCTTTCTTAGGGCGGTTCTAGGCCCGGTGAGACCCTTCCCTTCTCTTCCGTCTCACTCTTCTTCTTCCTTTTCAACTTCACACTCCGCTCCCCACGTGTTTGCCGTGCGTGGCGTCCCGTATATTCCCCGCGCGTCCCTCTATCTGAGAGTTGAGTCACGGCGGGGCGGGTTGAAGTTCCCTTCGGTGGGCAACACGCTCCCTTGGTAGGGGGGTTGGGGTAAGACGGGAGGTCCAGTATGACCCCGCTGGATCAATCGGCTGGTCATGCGTTGGCTAGGGCCAAGCGGAGGTTGCCCTGGATCGGTCCCCAGACTATACGGATAAAAGCCTTTAACGACCGCCCTATGCAGTGCTATGCGTGCTATAGCTTTGGCCACGGCAAGAAGTTCTGCAAGTCCCCTCCTCGCTGTGGTTGCTGCTCGGCGTTGGGATCCCATGACACAGCTGACTGTAAGTCAACCCCCTACTGCTTCCACTGCCGTGATGCTCACCCACCGAGTTCTCGACAGTATGGGACATACAAATTGGAAGAAGACGTCCTTTATTTGGCCAACTCCCAATTTATCAGTCTTGGGAGCGCCAGAAGATAACTTTCTCACAGACAAGCAGGCGGGGGAGGAAGCCGGACCTACGCATCAGTGATGGCAGCTGCATCATCAACTAAGACTCCTAATCAGCTTGCCACAGTTCCTCCACCATCTTATGGAAATCTCATCTAATGGAATATTTGTAAATAGTGATTGGATGTCAAAACTAGCCATTACCGCATTGTTTATGTTAATTATTTTTAATTCATGTGCATAATCAAAAGAGTTCTTAATTGTATATTCATTGGGAGTTAGGGGGTCAATTATCGGGACAAAGTATTTAGCTAAGTTATAGTTAAAAGTGCCAATAGTACTAAGAATAGGGCGTAAGGGGTTACCTATTTTATGAGCTTTCGGTAATCCATAGAGGACACCAGGGGAAGCTATTGAGATCATCACTGATAATTTATTTCATAATGTTACCACATCTCTTAACTATGAGACTATTAAGATCATCACTGATAATTTATTTCATAATTTTACCACTTTTCTTAACTACACAAAAAAACAATTCTCTGATTTATTAACTTTAGCTATAAAAGACTCTCCATTCATATTTAATAAAAAACTTTATGTCCAAACTGATGGGGTCTCCATGGGATCTTGCTTGGGTCCTTCCCTTGCCAATGCTTTTCTATGTTATCATGAACAAATTTGGCTGTCTGACTGTCTTTTGAACCCTTTTATTATAAACATTACGTTGATGACACCCTTTTACTTTTTTTAAATGTTGAACATATTCCCTTATTTTTTAATTACCTTAATTATAAACACCCAAATATTAAGTTCACATATGAAGTTGAAATCCAATTATCACTACCATTTCTAGATATCTTAGTTACCCGTAAGGATAATTATTTTACTACCTCAGTCTATCGTAAACCTACCTTCACAGGCCTTGGTACTCAGTATTTATCAAATATCCCTGACCTTTTTAAAACCAATACTATTACGTTTTACTACACAGATGTTATAGTTTCTCTTCCAATTGGTTTGCCTTCGATAATGAAATTAAATTCCTTAATAATTTTTTCCAAAATAATAGTTATCCCCTTAAATTTATCGAAAAAACAATCTCTAGTTTCTTAAATGAAAAGTTCAACCCTAAGTCGAGTCAATCCGAACCTATATTAGACACACATTATATTAAACTTCCATTTTATGGCCATCTTAGTATATCATTCGTAAAAAACTAAATGATCTACTTAAGTTACACTTTCCTAACTCAAAATTTAAATTTGTTTTTACTAATCCATTTACAATAAGAACACATTTCAAATATAAAGATCCTATACCTAAAACTCTTATCTCCAATATAATTTATGAATTTGAGTGTTCGAGTTGTAAGGCTCGATACATTGGCGAGACGTCGATAAATCTAACAATCTAACCCTTAGGTTCGCAGAACATAAAGGTGTTTCTGTTCGTACTGGCCGACCTATTTCTTCCCCTTCTCAATCTGCAATACGTTCTCACTCCCATGATCTTTATCACCCATTTCTTTAATTTATAATAAAATAATAATAATAATAATAAAAATAGTAAAACAACAATAATGAAAATTTTGATCTAGGCTAGATTTGTATAGTGGACGCCTGTGTGATATGTAAATGACCGTTTTTTCTGTGATGATCTGCCTCAGGGGTAAGGGGGGAGGGAGGTTCCACAGAGGCCATTGTCAGATAGCTGCAATCGCCAATGATACGCCGCCTCAGACTCTGAGCTCTGAGCCATGAGAGTTACGCTAGCCATACGTGTCTCGCAGTCCGGAGTAGTCACTAGTCAGTTCGTGGTCTTGGTAGCTAGTCATGATTCTGTTTCGAGAAAAAAAAGATGAGAAAAAACATAATACCGAAATCAAATACCGACCAATAATATACCGATCTCGGTATACCGATGCAATAATAATACCGATACCGAAGAATAAAAAATACCGGTAATACGGTACTACCGGTGCTAACATCCCGGTATTTTCGGATATACCGTATACCGGTGGCACATCCCTAGGTCGCGTCATTAAGCCCGTTCCCACCTTCCCGCTTGTACGGCCGCCATACACAACAAAGACGTCACAATGAGTCACAACAAAGTCTACCGCACCTCCGTAGCCGCTGTAACACGGCCCCCGTACAAATTATTCAGTCATCTCTCCCGCCCCTCGGCGTGTCCTCTGCGAGCGGAGTTGCCAACTGTGCCCAGTTACCACAACTACCACTCAAGGCGGTGATGTGGTGACGGCATTGTTGAGCGGTGTTTTTGTAAGACTGCAGGTACAAGCGGCTGATGGGCACCGGCCTTTACTCGTCGTTTCCGTCTTCAGAGATTGTCAGAGCTTGGCAACTTCCGTACCTCTGTCCGTGCCCTCCGTACCTCCGTCCTGACGGACTTCCAAAACTAGGTCCGGAGTCCGGAGGTACGGCAAGTTTTTCAAAGGTAGCGGAAGTAACTGTACGGACCTGCGAAATTTGGTCTCGTACTTCCGTACCTGATATTTTTCTATTATGCAAAAAAAAAAAAACGAGACGAAAAAACGTCCACAGAATAACTTCACGCGTTTTTGGCGGGCATTGCCACTAGCTGTCAGCTGATCATTTTCCTAAGGCGAGATCCGTGCATCTGTGTGCCTTGTAAACCCAACTGCGGCATCAAGCTCAAGATCACAACGTTTTATGTTTACAGTCCACATCACCTTCAACGCGTTTCAAAGTTGTCACTGTCTATTGCTTAATGTTTTAGTGTTACACTAAACTGTACCAATACGTGAAAGACGTTATAGCGGACAGGACAGGAGTGTGTCTGGAGATAGTAGCTGTAGTGTGTGAGCTACAAACGCAGCACGCCTGCACCATCTGCGTCCAGACCCATACACCACAGGGGACGTCAGATATGTTCTTTTGTTCTGACGTGGCAGTCTGGACTCCTCCCAGCTTTCAAACCAGGACATACGAGGAGAGTGGGACTGAGCAGGAGGATCAGAGGAGAGGCAGGAGGGCACCAGACAGCTAAAGCTATGCTTGTGTGGCACTTGAGAATAAGACAAAATCTAAACTGTTTCTATTGCAGTATTTTTACTAATTTATATTTTTTAAGTTTGACATCTTATGATCTTTACTAAGTTAATGTTCTTATCCCTATCGCATCGTGTCAATGAAACTTTAAAAATTGCAGTTCTTTGTCTTTCACAATCATATTCAGGACAGAGAATTGACACACTGGAGGGAATCTGTGCACACTGGGAGGCTAGGTGTTCAGCATAAAACCTGCCTGTGTCTAGGTAGGCTGCCACTTACACCTACACCACCAGGACAAGGTGAACTGAAGAAGCATTATTAAAAAGTAAGTAAAAATTAAATTATCTGAATAAGTGCATAATCCTAGTTGCCTACAGTGCCTAGCATACAACTTCGCGAAATACCATCAATTTTTTTAAATATTAATTATTTTATTTATATTTTCTTGTTTTCAGATGCACAGTGCCATTCTTCAGTGCATCAGGACGGCCTTTGATGGGCGAGGCAACGAGGGGCTGCCCAAGGCAGGAGGACTAGGTCCCCTCCAAGAGGGGTGGCCCGCCAGCTCTGCTTGGAGAGTCCTTCAGCCGGATAGGACATAGTGACCCAGAGTGCTGAGGAAGACTTGCACCAGGTATAATAAGAAGTCTTTATACCCAATCAGTAAAGTTTAATGCTTTTAAAATAATTACTGATAATAAACAGATTTATTCTTTAAAATCTATTTCTAGGTGGTTCATTGACACTATGATGTCCTTGAGCCCATAGATCACCCCACCACCAGGCATTTCTTCAGCCTCCTGGCCCGGAGTTTTCCGCTCCGTCCAGAGGACCCTGGGCAGGAAACCGACCGGTCTCCTCCACCGCCAAGTCGTAACTCTTCAGTATGCTGTATGACACAGCTACGTCGCCCACGGCCGACAGCTGGACGTCGCACAACAGGGCCTTCATTGGCATGACGTGCCACTGGATCGGCAGGATCTCCGCCGCCAACATGGCACATTGCCGTGGCCAAGATCAAGGTAATTACAAAAAATAAAAAATTAAAGTTAAAACTTTATACATAACAATGAATATATTGTTAGCTTTTACACTAACTTGTAAGTAGTAACCGTAACTTGAGTTACTTATATAGCTAATAAAAAAAAAAAAAAAAAATTATCGCTAAACACCTATATATATGAAAAATTATCGCAGGAGAAGCGACTAATGTGGTCACCTTGCAGCATGGCCATTCTTTGATGTTCACCATGAGTTTCGGCCCTGGGGAACAGGTGGTGGCCACCACCACGGACAACGGCGCCAACTATGTGGCTGCCTTCAAGTACTTCGGTGTGGTTGAAATATGCCTGTGGAGGAAGAGGAGGAGGTCAGGCCCCTGGAGGTGGGGGTTGGCCAGCCGTGCCAACCTGCATGCCCAGCTTGGAGGCGGATGCTCCGGCTGTGGTTTAGCTGCCCGAAGCACTACAGTGTGGGTATGTAATGTTTCTGTGGATAACAGTTAAAACCTTAACGTTTTGAAACATATATGAAGATAATGATAAACGTCAGAAGTTAAAACCTTAAAAAAATTCAATACAAACTTGAAAACATTTTTTAATTCCAGTGCAAGAACACCCCCTGACTGATCGCCCACCGCCGACGTCCAGTCTGTGGCCGAGTGGAACCAGGGCCTTAGGGCGCCGTTCCAAGGCCTGCCGCAAAGGCCCAGGGGACTTGGAACCTGCAGACCCGCAGCTCGGTGGTGGCCAACTCCATCAAGAGAAGACTGGGAGGAAGCTGAAGACCTATTGTCGTACTAGTAAGAATCATTCAGCAATATTTTATATTTAATAGATGTATCCTTTTTTGCGTCCACAATAGAACGTTTGAAATATTTATTTTACTTGTTTGTAATTTTTTTTCAACTTTTACAAAGGTGGAACTCCTACTAACATGCGTCCAGAGCCTGAATGGACTCCTCTCCAACCCGGACAAGATGAGGGCCTTGAATGAAGATCCTCAGCAAGGGAGGGGTGGACGACTTGTTTTTTTTTTTTTGACGAAAGGGATGAACATGTGAGTGAACTTAAATTAAAGTTCTAATGACAATTGTACGAACTTTTCTATAATGTATATTACTGAAAAAGGTTAACACTAATGATGTGCAACTTTTAAGATTAATTTTTAAATAAATAAAATAATTTTAACTTTTTTTTGTAGATCCTCTCTGAGTACCTGAAGGTCATGCAGCCGTCACGAGAGTGCCTGGACATCCTCCAGTCCGAGGCAACGCCTACTGGGCAACCTCATGCCAACCTTGCAGTGATGCGGGTGCAGCTGGAGTGACGCTGAAGTTGAGCAGGCAGTAATTTTTATATTCAGATCTACAGCACTTGTAACACTTTATAAAGCTACCTATATAATTGTTTTAAAATATTTTTTTTTTTTTTTTTTTATACAGAACCATTCATTATGCCCAGGCTTTGGTGACTGCACTGCTGGGGGAAAGAGGGAGTGGCAAGGCTTTTTACGGCAGTTTTGCCGACTCAGCTTATGGATGCCGACTTCCTGATGGCCACTGCTCTCCACCCCACTACACCATATCCCTGGTGCGGCATTCAGCCCCGACCAGGCCGCCGACATCAAGACCGTATCGTCAGGGAGGTTAAGGACATTGTGGGCACAAGGTAGGAGGAGCATGCCTGAGGAAAGTAAGGAGAGGATGGACAAGTTTCCCCTCCTGCTCTCCAGGAACCCCAGTCCCTGAGGTGAGGCGACGGAATAGGTGGAGGATACCATCGTCAAGACCCTGGAGGACTGGAAAAGGAAGATTGTGGACATCCCCCTCATTCCACCGTTCCCCCCGCTACAGGAATGCCTGGCTGGACCTTTTCAAGAGGTACACACCCCTCTCCCAGCTCTGCTGCCGTGGAAAGGCTTGTTCAGCTCCGCGAGACATCTTGCGGCGAAGAGGTCGCAGCATCAGCAACATAAAGCTTTGAAGCAGCTGGTGTTTTTGTGAGGGCAACATGCACCTCCTGCTACAAGGAGTGTAGCAAGCAGTACAAGGAGGAGAAGGAAGTGAGTAGGAGTTTAATAACCCTCTGAATAAACTTGTGGATTTAAATATTAGTCTTCACCTCTTTGTGAACTGGAAGACTGGAGACAAATTTATTTTAATTGATTTTATAGATTATTTGATAGTCATATATATTGCTATATATATTTTATGAAGCTCTGATGTATTATATCCTTGTATTTTGTTTTTATTTTTGGGTACTGACATATTTTTTTCCAGCGGTTTTAATAGTTATAGGTACAGTACGGAGGTACGAGGTACGGAGGTGTACGGTACGGACATAACAAAGTCAAATAAGGTACGAAGTACAGTACGGACGACCCGCGTCCCGAAGTACGAAGGTACAGGTACGGGACGGAATACCCCAAATCCAGGAACGTGCCCAGTTCTGGAGATTGGACGTACGCGTGCGAGCTCTCTCTTGAAAGTCAGTTATATGGACTGCTAGATACGAAAAAGCTATTGACATCACACCCTATGATTTTTTTCTTGGTATTATTTTTATCAAGTAATACGACGTCCACCTCTGCCCCTTTGCTTTTGCTCATTTCCTTGCGGCTGACGTGACAGCGAAGCCCACGTTCCAGCCCAATTAACTCATTACGTGAATTTTATCATTAAGGGCTTGTTCTATGCAAAAAGTTTGTTTTACCCCATTGATTTTGACAGCACTACTTGGATGTCGAATGTCAATTCAACCCGACAATAAATAGGAGTAGTTTACGCTAATTACTCATTAAGGGCTTGTTTTACGCAAAAAAATTCTTCCGACGACCCCCATTGATTTTAACAGCACTACTTGCATGTCAAATTTCAGCTCAATCCGACAATAATTAGGAGTAGTTATACACTTTTAGGCGGAAACTTGGTTCCACGGGTCTTATGGTAAGCGACAGCGAGCGAAGCTCGCTGTCAATTATTCTTTCATACCTGTTGCCCCTTTAGGCTTTTATCTTCCTTGAGGCCCAGGTTGTTGGCCTTATATGTTATTTCTAGAAGGCTGAGATGGCTGGCCCTCGCTCGTGGTGTCGCAGGCTGGATTTGTTGAGTGAGACATGTAATTTATTGAGGCTTATGCTTCCCACTGGTGCCCTCTGCCACACTTGCAGTCGGAGGGGAGGTTAATGGGCAGCATGTGGGTGTCTTCGGCTACTCGACGAAGGAAAAAAAGTAGCTCCTGGCGAGTCTTGAACTAGAGCAGTGGTTCTTAACCTGGGGTACCTGTACCACCAGGGGGTACGAAACCTTACACCTGGGGGTACGAGACATGCTTACCAATAATTCAATATCATATTTATAAGGAGGCTGGAATTATATATATATATAATTATTTTGTCTGTCTTGTCTTGTCTCTTTGCATCATTTTGTGAAGAAATTGAAGCTGAACATAGTGTTCCTCTTTTCCACACGGAAGTGAGGTGGCTCTCACGTACTACTTACACGTGTCTTTGAACTACACGAAGAAATCAAGAGGTTTCTTATAAATCAAGGCAGTGACATTGCTGACCACTTTGAAAGCAGGGAGTTCATTTTGTCCTTAGCATACCTGACAGATGTATTCACGCACTTGAACGAGTTGAACATCTCCATCCATTTGTACATATATAATCACCTGAGATTCCGATGGCCTCTGCTGTGTTGCTGGAGCCGTTGACATTCTTGCCGAAGCAAAACAGGAATCCCGAGGTATTGGCAGAGAAAGAAATGGATCTCTCGACAACATTTCCCGGAGCAAGGTGGCGAGTTTCATTCTTTTCAGCCTGCAACATCAACATCTAATAGTACACTCATTAGCTTGATAGCGCTTACCATTGATGGGTAATATTTACCTATTCTTTAACCCCTTGAGGCCCAGAACGTAATTTCCATTGTAATTTGGGTACCATTAGACGATTTTTAGTAAATATAAGCAATATTTTATAGATATGACCTGTTTAGTATCCTTGTCGACTAATTAATTTGGTATATTCAGTTGCTTTTCTTAATTTTATGGCTAACAACAGACAATTTTTTATAGCAAAAGAAAGATCTGGGTGTGAAGGGGTTAAATGCCATTTGAGAAAAGAGAGAGAGAGAGAGAGCTATCTATATAAGAGAGATCTATATGTATCTATCTCTATGTATGCTTACCTGAATGGAACTGAATGCTTCTACAGACATTCTACTTGAACATCTATTTGAACATCTACTTGAACATCTACTTTAACATGTTTGAAATAGCACAGTGATAGAAGGTTTGGGGAAGCCTTGAGCCAAGCATGTAGGACTTTGGCTTTCCCCTTCCACCATGAAAGGAGGAACGTCTTTTAGCGTCATGTGGGGAGCACCTGAAATGTATAACAAATAGTTTGACTGGTTGTAGCTTTTGGAATGGTGAAGTCTAAACAATAAAAGCTAGGACTGAAAAATATCAAATTAACAAATAAACATAGGACACATACTGAACATCATCTGGAAATACTATCAGCATCATTTCTATATATTTTATCATAACTTATTTTTTACATCTACACCTAGAGCGCCTGTAGGCAGTGACCCAGGGGTCGGCTGGTAGGCCCTGGGGGTTATAGCCTATATAGTCTAGCATGCATAAGTTAGAAGTGTTCTTAACATTTACCTTTATAGACTTGTGGGGCACCCAAATAAGGCCCTTTATCTTTTATCTTCTTATTTTTTCTCTGTTACTGTGAGTGCATGTTAATAGTGTCCCTGAATCAAGTGGCGCTCTACTACATGCATGTTCTGATGAGTCACAGAGAGAAGCGTACATACTTCATTGACTTACTCTCAGAGCATTTTTTAAGCAAATCTTACTGGGCGACATCCATGTTGTGTTTATGAATCTCCCAGTGGCACCAACAAAATTTCACTGCGTAACAATCGACGGGTTATAGATGGCTCTACAAGATGATATAGGCATTAATAGAAGAAATAGATGTAAATACAAATCATAATTTTGTATGCAGTAATAAGAATGTACTTCCGGATCTTGCACACACACAGACATGAGCCATTACATCCCAGAAGGATTTTATGAATAAATATCTTGTCGCCCAGTAGCTTAAAAATGTCCTTACTGAGCGACAGTTTTTCATCACTGGGCGACATTTTGGTCGCCCAGTTAACATGTAAAAAAATGCACTGCTTACTCTTGACCTCCATGAGGACAGTGGAAGAGTTTTGTGCTGCGCGGTCGGCAGTGGTTATAGTGATGGTATGGTTCCCAAAATCACTGCTGCTGACGTTAGCAAACCTCAGAATGAAATATCCTTTATGGTGATAAGGCTCAAAGATAACATTCTTTGAGATCTGCAAAGAAAACACTATTTGTAGACGCAAACTCAAACCTTTGGGGCAGCCAATCCCCTGAAGACAGAGGCCATCCCTGCTCATAAGGACATAAGAACATATACTATAAGAACATAAGAAAATAAGGAAACTAAAAGAGGCCGCGGGATCTACACGAGTTAGTTCCTGTTACTTAACTCTACCTATATCCACCGCTCTTCCCCATCCATGAATTTATCCGGACATAAGGAAGCTAAGGAAGGACATTTATTAGGACATAAGGAAGCTATAAGAAGCTGGTAGACCTAAGCATGGTAGTTCCCGTAATGCATATACATTACCTACATCCACCTTGCATCAATAGCCATAAATACTCCATAAACCTACTCTTTCTGTCTTATTTAGCTCTTCGCCTCGCCAGTTCGTATACTTGATGATGGGATTAGCCGGGTAAAACCGCACATGGACCTTCCAAGGGACATTCCGTTCTCCTTCATATGGGCGGATCGTTTCACTGCCGTCGATGGACACAAACGATGTCTGATTCTCTGCAAAGAATAATACATCATGAGTACCTATGTCTGATTCTCTGCAAACAATAATACATGAGTACCTATGTCTGATTCTCTGCAAACAATAATACATCATGAGTACCCATGTCTGATTCTCTGCAAACAATAACACATCATGAGTACCCATGTCTGATTATCACAAGGCTGCAGTATGCTTGAATTTATTTTCCAAAGAAGTGTAGCAGTGTCATTTTCACCCTATACTATGCACACCACCATTATAGTATGTGTATTGCACTGATTGGCCTGTGAGGATGTCTTGTGTGAGATAAAATCAGCGTAGATTTAAAAAGGAAATAGGGAAAAACTGGTTCACAAATAGGATGGTAAATGATTGGAATGGACTCGGTTATCGGGTGGTTAGTGCGGAGTCAATAGGGAACTTTAAAAGGAGGTTGGATAAATTCATGGATGGGGATGAAAGGTGGATGTAGGTAGTGTTAAGTAACAGGAACTACCACGTATAGGTCTCGCGGCCTCTTGTAGCTTCCTTATTTTCTTATGTTCTTCTTCTTATGTACTTTTGAAGATAGATAATTTTTTTTTTTGATATGGGATAGAGTCCTATATTATTGGCAGAAGACTATAAACTTATATAAGTAAACTATGAACTATACTATACTATAAACTATGTAACTTAATCTTGACATCTCATTTCTTTTTATTGTAGACCTTTAATTAATATGGATGTCATGATTTTTATGGGATGTTGATATACAAGATGTTGATTTTTATGTTTGTATTTGTCTTATGTTTTTTTGTATGTAATTTGAATTAAGAATGTTGTCGAATATTTTTATTTGAGAGTAATTTAAAAAAAACAGTTTTTTGTAAGATAAATACCTTTTTTGTTTTGACATAATAATAATAATAATAATAATAATAATTTTATTCTCACCCGAAGGCATACGTACAAGCAAAAAACAACAACATAATATATGGATGAGGGAATGAACTTAAGTACTAAAGCAAATAATTGATAATAGCTATATACCTCTAGAATAATAATAATATAATAATAATAATTTTAACATCACAATGAGAAAGAGTCCTATATTATTGTCCGAAAAAACTTATTCTTGACATCTCGCCAGATCTTGCACGGAGACTTGGCTGCTCGCAACATCCTCCTTGCCGACAACAACCGAGTCAAGATCAGCGACTTTGGACTGTCGCGCAATATTAAAAATGATCAATATATAAAAGAAGGAATAGTAAGTGTATGCCATATTAACTAGTAACATCATTAAGTAGTCTATAAGATACTTGTTTACTTTTTACTTGAAAGGTTACTGCTACATTACAGAAATTTTACCTACAGAGATAGGGAAAAACTGGTTCACAAATAGGGTGGTGAATGATTGGAATGGACTCAGTTGTCAGGTGGTCAGTGCAGAGTCAATAGGGAGTTTTAAAAGGAGGCTAGATAAATTCATGGATGAGGATGCAAGGTGGATGTAGGTATTGTTAAGTAACAGGAACTACTACGTGTAGCTCTCGCGGCCTCTTGTAGCTTCCTTATTTCCTCATGTTCTTATGTTACCGTAACTCATTCGTATTGGCAATTATGACAGTCTTATTAGATGCCAGTTAACCCCTTGAGGCCCAGAACGTAATTTCCATAGTAATTTTGCTACCATTAGACGATTTTTAGTGAATATAAGCAATATTTTAGAGATATGACCTGTTTAGTATCCTTGTCCACTAGTTAATTTGGTATATTTAGTTACTTTTTGTAATTTTATGGCTAACAATATACAATTTTTTATAGCAAGGGAAAGATCTGGGCGTGAAGGGGTTAATAATAATGACTAAATAATGTCTTATACTGTCTATGATGTCTTATTAATGTCTTATAATGTCTATGATGTCTTATTAATGTCTTATACTGTCTATGATGTCTTATTAATGTCTTATAATGTCTATGATGTCTTATTAATGTCTTATACTGTCTATGATGTCTTATTAATGTCTTATAATGTCTATGATGTCTTATTAATGTCTTATACTGTCTATGATGTCTTATTAATGTCTTATAATGTCTATGATGTCTTATTAATGTCTTATAATGTCTATGATGTCTTATTAATGTCTTATAATGTCTATTGTTAAGCTCCGGACGCCGCCGCTCCGCTACTCCCGAAGGGGGGAAGGAAGGAAATTGCGTGCGCGGAGGCTCAGTGTTGATATACGTAGCTCCTGTTTTAGCGTCCCCCCCAACCCGCTATGGTTCTTCCAATCGGTCGCTGGTCGTGGCATGACAAATAACCCCGGCACCTCTACCTGAAGGCGCCGGGTTGGGCTTTATCTCCTTGTACCGGCAGGTACGACGGGGCAGTGCCCGTAGCTTCGGAGATACGGGGAGCTTACTTCCCCAGGCTTATAACGCCCCGGGCTTTACCCGGGGGGCGACCGTCCCTGTTCCCCCCCGAGGCCCCTAGCTTGCATAGTTGCCCCGGGGGCAATCCATTATCGCCCGCCCCTGTCATGCACTGTGAATCATATAGATACATCACCATCTGCTGCGTCGCCTTCAGGGAGACCTGTATGTGGTGCTCAAGAGGTCCTAAGATCCTGTTGCAGGTGCCTCGTAATGCCCCGGGGTTCCAGGAGGAACCCAGGGGAAGCCTCCTGAAGGAGGTATCTAGTAGGGCGTCGTAGTAGCGTAGAGTTTCACCTCCGGCCCACGCCCGCCCCTAGTGCCTGCCCCCAGCGCCCAGTGGCTCCCCAAGGGCCCTGAAGAGAGGCCACAGGGGTAAGTAGTGTGGAGGGACGTCATGGTCTCGTAGAGTAGCACTTCCCTACCCCCTGGGGCAAAGTGAGGGCGCCCCTTGTTTGCCCCACGGCGGTTCCGGGAAGCCATGCGGCCCCAGGGGAATCATCACCGGGGCGGGCAGTGTTGCAGGGACATCTTGGTCTCGTAGAGTTGCACTTCCCACCCCTGGGGTTATGCGGGGTATTCCTTAGTCGTCCCGTCGAAGCTCGTCGTCCCTGGGGCAAAGTGAAGAGCCACAGGGGCAACGCCGAGCGCCGCTATTTGCTCTGCCGTGGCCCCTTCATCTCAGGAGCCCAGGAGGAACACAGGGGCAAAGCCACCAGGGCAGGTGCCTGGCAGGACGTCGGGGCTTCGTAGAGATGAGTAGCACCTGCCCCAGGGGACAAGCGGCGTGGCGGGCGTCGGGCGTCTGGTAATGAAGGGCGCTCCTTGCACTAAGACACTAGTCTCGTAAGATATCACCGCGACGCAATAAGACGTGTGGCCACACCGCAGGATATATAGAATCTGATCTTCTCTCTCCTGTCTTCAGGGGGAGACCCGGCGTGTGGTGGGTACATGTCAAAGGTTATTTCAGTGCTGACATAAGCGTGAAGTGATGGCGTGAATTGAGGGATGAAGATTCAGCACTCTTCCTCCTTCTCCTCGCCTCCTCACCTTCTCACTCTCTCACACTCTCTCACACTCTCCCTCACCTCTCTCTCACCTCTCTCTCTCTCTCTCTCTTCTCTCTCTCTCTCTCCTCTCTCTCTCTCTCTCTCCTCTCTCTCCTCTCTCTCTCTCTCTCTCCTCTCTCTCTCTCTCTCTCTCTCTCTCTCTCTCTCTCTCTCTCTCTCTCTCTCCTTTCTCTCTCTCTCTCTCTCCTCTCTCTCTCTCTCTCTCTCTCTCTCTCTCTCTCTCTCTCCTCTCTCTCTCTCTCTCTCTCTCTCTCTCTCTCTCCTCTCTCTCTCTCTCTCTCTCTCTCTCTCTCTCTCTCTCTCCTCTTCTCCTCTCTCTCTTTTCTTTCGCCGGGGGACGGGGGACCCTTACTGTGTCAGCTTCGTGGCGCCGCCACCCTTCGTACTGTAGGAGAGTGTTTAAGCACAACTCATGCGTCTTACCTATCTCCCCCGTCATCATACTCTGCTCTTCCTTCCTTTTCTTCCATTCCCCCCTTATTCCTCTTTCCCTCCTATTCCTCATTCTTCCACTCTCCAGCCCTCACATCTATGATGTCTTATTAATGTCTATAATGTCTAGATGTCTTGTTAATGTCTTTTATTCTATGTTCTTATTAATGTCTAATAATGTCTATGATTCTTACCATGCCAGTTCAGTTACAGCTACATTATTTTCCCCTCACAGGACCTGCATTGCCTGTCAAGTGGATTCAGTAGAAGCCATTCGTGACAGGATTTTTAGCATACGGAGTGACGTTTGGGCATTTGGCATCACCTTATGGGAGATATTTTCCCTGGGCAATGCACCATACCCGGGCATGAACGTTAAGGACTTCCTGGCGATGCTGGAGGACGGGCACAGAATGGCATGGCCACAATATGCCAATGAGGAAATGTAAAGTAAACAACAGGAACTACCTCGTATAGGTCTCACGGCCTCTTGTAGCTTCCTTATTTTCTTATGTTCTTCTTATGTTAAAATTAATCTTCTCAATCTTTCTTGTATATTATATCTTATAGAAGGTAGGCTAGGCTAGGGTAGGGTGGCTAGTCATCAGGGTAGAACAAGAAGTAACGGATTCAAAATGGTAAAGCATAGATTTGATAAAGAAATAGGGAGAAAATGGTTCACAAATAGGGTGGTAAATGATTGGTATGGACTCAGGCATGGGGTAGTTAGTGCGGAGTCAATAGGCAGTTTTAAAAGGAGACTACTGAAGGAAGAGAGAAAGAAATAGACAATTTCATGGATGGGGATGAAAGGTGGATGTAGGTAGTGTTAAGTAACAGGAACTACCACGTGTAGGTCTCGCGACCTCTTGTAGCTTCCTTATTTTCTTGTGTTCTTATGTTCTTATGTTGTGTAAAAGTCTGCTCTGAATCCAAATCGCGTCTAAACACAATTCTATTTTTTTCCAGCAAGGGTGTTAAGGTGTCAAGGTGTTAGCAAGGGTGTTAATAAGGTGTTAAGGTGTTAGCAAGGGTGTTATTAAGGTGTTAAGGTGTTAGCAAGGGTGTTAATAAGGTGTTAAGGTGTTAGCAAGGGTGTGAAGGTGTTACTGAACAATGATAAAAGTTACAAGTAATTTTGCACGTTCTTTTCCTCCATTATATACTACTCGTCAATCTGATTCATAGTCATCCTCATACTCAATTCATCGATGCATACGGTGACAATTAATAAATTCCATGGTTAACTTTCGTGCCAAGTTATTAACCCCTTGAGGCTCAGAACGTTATTTCCCTTGTAATTTGGGTACCATTAGACGATTTTTAGTGGATATAGGCAATATTTTATAGCTATGACCTGTTTAGTGTCCTTGTCGACTAGCTAATTTGGTATGTTCAGTTACTTTTTGTAATTTTTTGGCTCGACAACATACACATTTTTTATAGCCAAGGAAAGATCTGGGTGTGAAAAGGTTAAGATTAGATTTATTAGGAAGTCTGTAACATCCATGACCTGTGATGTCTTTCCTCAGCTACAAGATCATGACGCGGTGCTGGGAGGTGTGTCCACTAAGTCGCCCGTCCTTCACCGAGCTGGGGGAGCATCTGGGACGCATGATGAGGCCAGACTTAAAAGAGGTAAGCTTTCTAGTGTTTGATTCTTGGGATATGACCTGTTTAGTATCCTTGTCCACTAGCTTCTCTTGTATATTAAGTTACTTTTTTAAATCTTATGGCTAATGACAGACGATTTTATATAGCAAAAGAAAGAACTGGGCATGAAGAGGTTAAGGAAAAAAGTCAAAAAAATGAGTATGCTGAATTATTGTTGTGTTTTTAATGAATGGGATCTAAATATACCTTTCTATTGTTAAACCTGGTCTGCTGATGTGCAACTATTATTCAAATGTTGTTGTATTTGTACTACTAACTTATCTGTTTCGTAAGTCTGACGTATGGTAGTAAGGAATCTTGAATTTGTTGTGATTGGAAATAAGTGAGGAGTCAATAGGGAGCTTTAAAAGGAGGCTAGATAATTGCATGGATGGGGATTAAAGGTGGATGTAGGTAGTGTTAAGTAACAGGAACTATCACGTTTAGGTCTCACGGCCTCTTGTAGCTTCCTTATGTTCTTATGTTCGTATGTTCTTATGTAAGTCTAATGTATGGCTATAGTCCAAGGCATCTTAAAAATAACCCAAATTTTATAGATTTCACAATTTATACTATACAATTTATACATACATTAGTTTCTTGTATATTATTCTTGTCCATTGCAAATTATAGTTGTCTTGTATAGTATTCTTGTCCATTGTATAGTATAGTTGTCTTGTATAGTATTCTTGTCCATTGTATCGTATTCTTGTCCATTGTATAGTATTCTTGTCCATTGTATAGTATTCTTGTCCATTGTATAGTATTCTTGTCCATTGTATAGTATTCTTGTCCATTGTATAGTATTCTTGTCCATTGTATAGTATAGTTGTCTTGTATAGTATTTTTGTCCATTGTATAGTATTCTTGTCCATTGTATAGTATAGTTGTCTTGTATAGTATTCTTGTCCATTGTATAGTATTCTTGTCCATTGTATAGTATTCTTGTCCATTGTATAGTATTCTTGTCCATTGTATCGTATTCTTGTCCATTGTATAGTATTCTTGTCCATTGTATAGTATTCTTGTTCATTGTATAGTATTCTTGTCCATTGTATAGTATTCTTGTCCATTGTATAGTATAGTTGTCTTGTATAGTATTCTTGTCCATTGTATAGTATTCTTGTCCATTGTATAGTATATTGTCATTGTATAGTATTCTTGTCCATTGTATAGTATTCTTGTCCATTGTATAGTATTCTTGTCCATTGTATAGTATTCTTGTCCATTGTATAGTATTCTTGTCCATTGTATAGTATTCTTGTCCATTGTATAGTATTCTTGTCCATTGTATAGTATTCTTGTCCATTGTATAGTATTCTTGTCCATTGTATAGTATTCTTGTCCATTGTATAGTATTCTTGTCCATTGTATAGTATTCTTGTCCATTGTATAGTATTCTTGTCCATTGTATAGTATTCTTGTCCATTGTATAGTATTCTTGTCCATTGTATAGTATTCTGTCATTGTATAGTATTCTTGTCCATTGTATAGTATTCTTGTCCATTGTATAGTATAGTTGTCTTGTATAGTATTCTTGTCCATTGTATAGTATTCTTGTCCATTGTATAGTATTCTTGTCCATTGTATAGTATTCTTGTCCATTGTATAGTATTCTTGTCCATTGTATAGTATTCTTGTCCATTGTATAGTATTCTTGTCCATTGTATAGTATTCTTGTCCATTGTATAGTATTCTTGTCCATTGTATAGTATTCTTGTCCATTGTATAGTATTCTTGTCCATTGTATAGTATTCTTGTCCATTGTATAGTATTCTTGTCCATTGTATAGTATTCTTGTCCATTGTATAGTATAGTTGTCTTGTATAGTATTCTTGTCCATTGTATAGTATTCTTGTCCATTGTATAGTATTCTGTCCTTGTATAGTATTCTTGTCATTGTATAGTATTCTTGTCCATTGTATAGTATTCTTGTCCATTGTATAGTATTCTTGTCCATTGTATAGTATTCTTGTCCATTGTATAGTATAGTTTCTTGTATAGTATTCTTGTCCATTGTATCGTATTCTTGTCCATTGTATAGTATTCTTGTCCATTGTATAGTATTCTTGTCCATTGTATAGTATTCTTGTCCATTGTACAGTATTCTTGTCCATTGTATAGTATTCTTGTCTTGTATAGTATTCTTCTCCATTGTATAATATTCTTGTTCATTGTATAGTATTCTTGTCCATTGTATAGTATTCTTGTTCATTGTATAGTATAGTTGTCTTGTATATTATTCTTGTCCATTGTATAGTATAGTTGTCTTGTATAGTATTTTTGTCCATTGTATAGTATAGTTGTCTTGTATAGTATTCTTGTCCATTGAATAGTATAGTATTCTTGTCCATTGTATAGTATTCTTGTCCATTGAATAGTATTCTTGTCCATTGTATAGTATTCTTGTCCATTGTATAGTATTCTTGTCCATTGTATAGTATTCTTGTCCATTGTATAGTATTCTTGTCCATTGAATAGTATTCTTGTCCATTGTATAGTATTCTTGTCCATTGTATAGTATTCTTGTCCATTGTATAGTATTCTTGTCCATTGTATAGTATTCTTGTCCATTGTATAGTATTCTTGTCCATTGTATCGTATTCTTGTCCATTGTATAGTATTCTTGTTCATTGTATAGTATTCTTGTCCATTGTATAGTATTCTTGTCCATTGTATAGTATTCTTGTCCATTGTATCGTATTCTTGTCCATTGTATAGTATTCTTGTCCATTGTATAGTATTCTTGTCCATTGTATAGTATTCTTGTCCATTGTATAGTATTCTTGTCCCTTGTATAGTATTCTTGTCCATTGTATAGTATTCTTGTCCATTGTATAGTATTCTTGTCCATTGTATAGTATTCTTGTCCATTGTATAGTATTCTTGTTCATTGTATAGTATTCTTGTCCATTGTATAGTATTCTTGTCCATTGTATAGTATTCTTGTCCATTGTATAGTATTCTTGTCCATTGTATAGTATTCTTGTCCATTGTATAGTATTCTTGTCCATTGTATAGTATTCTTGTCCATTGTATAGTATTCTTGTCCATTGTATAGTATTCTTTGTCCATTGTATAGTATTCTTGTCCATTGTATAGTATTCTTGTCCATTGTATAGTATTCTTGTCCATTGTATAGTATTCTTGTCCATTGTATAGTATTCTTGTCCATTGTATAGTATTCTTGTCCATTGTATAGTATTCTTGTCCATTGTATAGTATTCTTGTCCATTGTATAGTATTCTTGTCCATTGTATAGTATTCTTGTCCATTGTAAGTATTCTTGTCCATTGTATAGTATTCTTGTCCATTGTATAGTATTCTTGTCCATTGTATAGTATTCTTGTCCATTGTATAGTATTCTTGTCCATTGTATAGTATTCTTGTCCATTGTATAGTATTCTTGTCCATTGTATAGTATTCTTGTCCATTGTATCGTATTCTTGTCCATTGTATAGTATTCTTGTCCATTGTATAGTATTATTGTCCATTGTATAGTATTCTTGTCCATTGTATAGTATAGTATTCTTGTCCATTGTATAGTATTCTTGTCCATTGTATAGTATAGTTGTCTTCTATAGTATTCTTGTCCATTGTATAGTATAGGTGTCTTGTATAGTATTCTTGTCCATTGTATAGTATTGTTGTCTTCTATAGTATTCTTGTCCATTGTATAGTATAGTTGTCTTCTATAGTATTCTTGTCCATTGTATAGTATAGTTGTCTTGTATAGTATTTTTGTCCATTGTATAGTATAGGTGTCTTGTATAGTATTCTTGTCCATTGTATAGTATAGTTGTCTTGTATAGTATTCTTGTTCTTGTCCAGTACTGATCTATACAAAACTGTCCTCCTTTTCCTGTGCCAGGAGTAGTGTCTGAGACGTGGCCTACATGAGATGAACCTGTAGGCGGTTTCAAGGGAAACAGGACTACTAACATGATGGCGACCCCAGCTTCTAAAACTGTATCAGCCTGAAATTGGATGTTGTCTCCCAACATATATGTACATGTCGCTGTAAGTCTTACTAGTGTCTTTAGTTGTATTCATCTATAGTGTATTATTTTTTACGAGGCGAAATTCCATTCTATCTTAAGGTTCTCATGCTTTAAATTGTGCCTATGTTTTACATTATATAATGGTTACCTTTTAATATAGCTTAATCTTAGATAACCGTGTATTCCCTTCTCTTGTATCAAATATCATCAGTAACAGCAGGTCAGGATTTACAGGTTTGTACTGTTTAGAGAAGTTTACAATGTTTGTCACAGATGGGTACAGTGTTACAATGTTTGCAATGGCTTACACTTTTCCATGAAGCTGTATCTTTAATCCTTTATGCACTATGCTAATTACTAGAAAATTATTAACTCAGTATAAGGTTTATGTTTAGCAAAGTACAATATGTTGAGGTATCATGCATAGTCCCGACATTTTTACAGCTGTGCTTTTCCACTATATAAGTCCGTAAGTCTTGCTATTGTCTTTAGAGTTTATTCATCTACTATCTATTTTTTTAACGGGTGAAAATTCCATCCTAATCGTTGGTGTATGCTTATTGTCATTGTTGATTTTGCACTAGTTGTCTCTGGACATATTTTAACCATGAAACTAAACCTCCTTTCATTATAGGTAACTTGGTTTTCCTTTGATTTTGTTAGTGTACACTACTGACTGCAAATTTAACAGTCTCTGGCCGTTCACAGGAATTTACATATATTTCATAATGCCTCCGTGTGCATGCTACGCGTCTCGTTACGAATCTGCGGGCCTGTTCGATCCCGGGCCAGGGAAGTCTGACCAGCCACTGTTCCTTCTCCTTTAGGGGATAACATGGGACCTGTGGAACCAGGAGTAACTGTGGTCCTGGGTGTCACACACCCTGTGTCCCGGGTACGGGTCCTACCCCCAAGGCTAAGGGTAAGCCACGGAGATGAGCACGAAGTCACCGTAGCATAGCTATGGCCCCATCTTTACTTATCTAGTTTAGTTCCACCCAGACTACATTTTGAAAGGTTCTGACCATGTACAGGCTCCCATTACGCCAAACCAGAATCTCGCTCTTGAATAAGCTGCCTAATCGACTCTCCATTGTCCCAACACCTGAGGCACTAGAGGCCCCACATTCTTCATCCCACCACCCCCTTTTCTAAGAACCAAGGCATAGAGTCAATGGCCGCGAGACCAACGTGGTAGTATGTTACTTAACACTACCTACATCCACCTCTCATCCCCATCCATGAATTTATCCAGCCTCCTTTTAAAGCTGCCTATTGACTCTGCATTGACCACCTGACGACTGAGTCCATTCCAATCATCTACCACCCCTACAAGAAGCAAGGCACGAGTGATGTTTGTGGAAAATGGGACTTTAAATCTGTTGTTTGTGTAAAATGGGTCTTAATCCCTTCACGCCCAGATCTTTCCTTTGCTAAAAAAAATTGTATGTTGCTAGCCATAAAATCACGAAAACTAACTCAATATACCAAATTAACTAGTGGGCAAAGATACTAAGTAGGTAATATATATTATAATATTGCTGCAAAAGTGGGATGTGAAGGGAATTACCGTATACTTGTAATAAGGGAATTACGCATGTAAAAAGGGAATTATACTTGTAAAAAGGGAATTATACTTGTAAAAAGGGAATTATACTTGTAAAAAGGGAATTATACTTGTAAAAGGGAATTATACTTGTAAAAAGGGAATTATACTTGTAAAAAGGGAATTATACTTGTAAAAAGGGAATTATACTTGTAAAAAAGGAATTACACTTGTAAAAAGGGAATTATACTTGTAAAAAGCCTGATTGTTCATGGCATGCATTGTACAGACATGGATTGTTGGTACAGACACTGCCCCTTACCAGAGAATGGGTCTCTTAACGGGTGCAAAACATATCTTATATAATTTTATGTGATCTGTTGTGTTTGTTGCTTTAGTTTAAAACAGCTAAAACTAATCTATAAAAAACAAAGGTTCAGATTTTTTTTTTTTTTTTTTTTTTTTTTTTTTTTTTTGGCAGTACCATAATCTATATTAAATTTAATGCTTATAAAAAAAAAATTGTGCCCCGGGTCTGGAAGATTTTTTTAATTTTCTTGTAAGTAGATTTATATTATTTGATTGAATTTCTCTTGTTGATTTATATTGTTGTTGATTACTCTCTTTTTTTTCTTTTCTTTTTTCATGCATTTACATACATTTTATTTATTTATTTATGCGTTTACATACATTTTACTTTTCTACTGTGTTACTCTACATTACTGTTGGTCTCTTGTTGTTGATGACTACTGTGTTACCCCTTTTTTTCCGGGGAACATTTTATTTTTTGTTGGTCTCTTGTTGTTGATGACTATGTGTTACTCTACTTACTGTTGGTCTCTTTTTTTATTAACCCCTTCACTCTTTCTTTGCTAAAAAAATCGATGTAGTCGAGCCATAAAATTACGAAAATAACTAAAAATATACCAAATTAGTTATGGTCAGGATAAAACCGGTCATATCTAAAAAAATATTGTTTTATATTCCTAAAATCGCTAAGGGTTTCCCAAAATTACAAGGGAAAACTACTTTTTCGGGTTTTCCCTTTGTTGATTAGTTAGACTGCTTTCTTCCGGTCACCTTTCCCCTGCCATCACCCTGGGAGTTCCGGATTGACGTTCCCCCGGAAAGACTTTTTCCACCAGGAGTGTAAATACCTACAGAGTTTCTTCTTGAAAACGCTTGAAGAAAGTCTCTAAGGCAATGCAAAGATAAACTTCATGTGAAAAGAAAAACATTGACACAAACCGCAGACATAAACCCTGCTTTAAAAAACCAAGGGGAAAAGATGAAAGTTTTTTGTCTTTGAAAGGGGGAAAGAAGCGTGTTTCTATCCATTTGTTTGTCAGAAAAACCGGGGCGGGCCCGGAGGCGTAGAGAATCTTTTGTCCAAGGTGAAGTGTCATGATTGCTTTTTTTTCCCTGCTGTTGGCAACCTATACGAATTCCCTAACCAATGATTACTTTGACCCCCCTGAAAAAACATTGCTGAGCCTGTGTGATTGATTGATTGTTTTTAAAGGGCCAAAAAAGGGTAATGTGCCCGCCTCAAGGGCATATGGCACTATGGCAAAGCATAAAAAGGGGAGGGGTTTAGAGAAAAAATGAAACGGGGGGAAGGGGGAAAAAAAATGTTTCAGCGGATGGTTAGATCAGATGCAGGGTGTGGATTTTTTTGCGAAAGGAGGTGTAGCCTTTGTAATTTCTCCCAGTGTGAATATTTGAAATATCCCGCCCCGTTGACCCAATGTTTGGCACTTCACCTTTTTAGGCATTAAAACAAACAATCACTGTGGCCCGACAGCTCCATGTAAGGGAAGGGCCGGGTGTGTGGACGCATTCATGTACTTAAGGAAAAAGTGCAGGAATAGTGTGGTTGATAAATTTTTCCAAAAAGCGTTTTTCAAATGTTTTATCCCACAGGGGTTTTTTTTTTTTTGTGTGTGTGCCTAGGCAGTGCCTCCAGGGGGGGATGGTCCCCTGGAGGTTCACTTGAGGGCTGTATTTTTGGCCCCCCACCCGTGGTGGCGCAGCCGGGGGTTGTTATAGTACGCCTGTATTAAGGGCCTCCGCCCCCCCCGTGTCCTCCGATTCACGGGCAATGGAAGGTAAGTTAAAAGGGCGGGGGAGGTAAAGGTAAAAAGATGGGCAATGGACCTTTTTGGGAGCAATGGGCCCTGGTACGGGCCCTGTAGTGGTTTCCCTGGGACCCAGTCCTCTCTCAAGAAGGATTGAGAAGTAACTGTCTTAGCCATGTGTCCAATCAATCTATTATGTAATGTGGCATGAACATTGGTGACAAAAAAAGGATGTTGGGGGACACAAAGGCCCAGACCTGGGTGACAGAAAAAAGGATCATTCTCATCATAAGGGGAAACAATGTGGAAAGTATTGAAAATTTAAAGAAGTGGGATAGTTGTTGGTGGGGGGAAAGAAGTTTTTTGAGATGCCCTCCCTGTGAACGTTAAAAAGACTGGTGAATGATTCAAAATGGAAGCAATTAAGGGCAGACTGCTTGTTCAACAATCTTTAATTTTTTTTATAGATGGGTTGTCGAGAAATCAAAAATATGTTGATAGTGTTTACCAAAGAGGGTATGTGCAATAGGGAACAACTTGTGATCTTAACCAGTTTATGCTGAAAACAAATCTGGTGCATTTTTATTTGATTGAGATGTGAATTATTTTATTTCACTTATTATTTTGTTCTTGACGCTGTAGTACCTGATCAAGCACAGTTTTGTGTCAGTCGTAAATTATTAATTACAACATTACTTTGTTGCCAAATATTTTAGTTGATAAGTGTTGTCTTAAATTATACGCGTGAAGGTAATTGGTGTGATCTAATCTAGTGTGATCTGATATAGTTTTAATTAACCCCTTGAGGCCCAGAACGTAATTTCTATTGTAATTTGGCTACCATTAGACGATTTTTAGTGCATATAAGCAATATTTTATAGCAATGACCTGTTTAGTAGCCTTGTCAACTAGCTAATTTGGTATATTCAGTTACTTTTCATAATTTGATGGCTAACAGCAGACAATTTTTTATAACAAAGGAAAGATCTGGACGTGAAGGGGTTAATGTATTGAATGCTGCAGAGTGAAGGCTACATTTGCAATACTATATACATTTTTTGGAATTACAAATTTTCTTTTAAGTATCCATTTCACAATAGTATGTCTGAGGCTGTAAGGGACGCGGGGGAAAGCGGAAATCTCTCGCCTGGTAACGTCTTTAACATGAAAACAATAAAAAAAAATTTGTATGTGTGTCACCCCACTCGTTAAGAAGGCATGTTGAATGAATAGTAAATATCACAAACATAGGATGACATCTGAGAAAAGAAGAAGGAGGAACTGTATTATATTTTCACTACCTGCTAATTAATATGTATGCCTATGTATCTCTCTAAGTGACCTAAAATGCCATGATAAAGCTGATTTACACACTTGTTGCGTATCTGTGAACTGTATCATCTCATTACGTGCTAATATGTATGCCTATGTAACTCTCTAAGTGACCTAAAATGCCATGATAAAGCTGATTTACACACTTGTTGCGTATCTGTGAATTGTATCATCATTGTGAATTACTCGGAGATAGATTATGATAAGGTGCATCATTCCCTGTATCATCACTTTGTATCGACACCCAAACACAGGACAAAATTACCACCGGCACCAACACATGACCCTTCAAACTCCTTGCGTTTCTTTTCCTCATATTCACACTGGACAAAGAAGCATACTTAGGACTATAAAAATACCAAAAAAATCCTAGATACTTTATAAATAAGTTCTCCCGGAATCCCCCTCCTTCCTCCAACAAATCCACATCCTGCATCTGATCTAACCATCCTGCTGTAACATCCCATTCCTCTCCCCTTCCCTCACCGTTTGGCTATTTTTCTATAACCTCTCCCCTTTTTATGCTTTGCCATAGTGCCACATGACCTCTGATGTCTGGCACATTCACTTTTTTTGGCATTAAAACAATCAATCAATTATAAATAAGTTTTTTTCTCATAGAAAGTTCATTTCTACATAGAGAGGCAGCGTTGGAGTGGTGGAGGCAGTGGTTAAGTGCCAGCCCGGCGGTCAGACTCTCTCAGTGCCACCCTTGTCACAGGCGTCCGTCAAGATAACGCCACAACAACGCCACTCAGCACCACAACACCCAACCACTGGCCTCACGCACCGTCGACCCACCTGCAGGTAAGAGAACAAGGGTGGTGACATACACAGTCACTGGCCCTTACCAAGAGTCATGATGAAGGCCGAGCGATGACCTTTGTTGACTGAGGAAGGGTACCATAAAAGGGATATTTTTCGGAACGGAGGTCGGCACGAAGACCGTGTCTTCGTGCCAACCTTCGACCGTCTTCGCTGATCTTCTTTCCGAAAAATATCCCTTTTATGGTACCCTTCCTCAGTCGACGAAGGTCGTCGCTCGACCTTCATCATGACTCTTGGTACGGGCCAGTCAGTTAGAAATATATGCACTATTATATTGACAGTAGCCTATTTGTATTATGTGTTAATTTTATAGTGGTTAAGAGTCTGATACATTGTAGTGCTGAATGAACATAATGTAAAATAATTGAGGTAGATTGGTAGTGAGGATAGTGTGATTGGTAGTGACGATACGAGGAATGCACCAATCAGCTGCCACGTAGAAAAGGAGGGAAAGGCAGGGGGCGTGGCTTCTGGGAACTTGAACGTAAATTTACTACAGCTCGTTGAGTCACTATACCACAAGACTCACCTGCGGCAGAGAGGTAGGAGTCAGGTCGCGTGTGCCCGGCGTCACGGACCACCAGGGTGAGGAAGGTGCTGTGAGGCACTGATCTATATAACATGGATCGCGGATCTGGGCTAGCTGTGGCCGAGATACTGAAGTCAGCCACCAGCCACCAGCCGCCATCTTGCCAACACCAAAAGAAATACATGGGCCGGCCCAGGCAGTGGCTGGGTGTTGGCTGCTGGCATGTGATAGCCTATATTACCACCTATTACTACTATTAAGACCTACTACTACTACTACTATTACCACCTACTACTACTATTACCACCTACAACTACTATTAACACCTACTACTACTACTAAACTTCCAACCTAGTGCATTCGTCGAACCTTCCAAGTCATTTACATACACAGACAACAGGTGTGTTGCGAGGCCGTACAGGTGTGCAGTGACAGGTGTCTTGCGAGGCCGTACAGGTGTGTAGTGACAGGTGTGTTGCGAGGCCGTACAGGTGTGTAGTGACAGGTGTCTTGCGAGGCCGTACAGGTGTATAGTGACAGGTGTGTTGCGAGGCCGTACAGGTGTGTAGTGACAGGTGTGTTGCGAGGCCGTACAGGTGTGTAGTGACAGGTGTCTTGCGAGGCCGTACAGTAGGGTGGAGTGAAAACACATGATTTTTTTTTTTCATAGAACTTGAATCGGTGATGGTGTATTTTTGTGCATGGTAATGAGATAAACTTATTGTTAAAATATTAACTTTCTATGTCGATTTTTAGACGTGTCACCATCAACTTGTTTTTTAATATTAGATACAACATATTTGCCATTAGAGAAAGTTATGTGTGCAGCTGAAAAGCTAGAGTTAACTTTAATTATTTAAGGCCTTTGGCCTATTTTGAGTTTGAAACAAACATGTTTAATTATATTTGCATAAATACATAATTTATAGTCCACTCTACCCAGGTCCACCACGAGGAGGTAAGCTGCATGGACCCACACCATGCCCATCCCATCCTCCCATCCAGTAGGCATTTGTTTTCTTAAGATTTGTAGTCTTTCTTTGTGTTATATGTGGGCATTAGTTGTTTTGATTCAATCTGTACTTTAACATACCCATCTCTTTTTTTGTTTCCAATCACATGTTTTGAAGCCTTGGTCATAAGATTGATGTGACGCTCCACGGCTTGAGTGTGACATGGATAATTTGGTGGCGAGGCAACATTTGTCACGAATGTTTCAAACAATACACTCTCACACATTCCTTTGGTTAGAGGTGGTTCATACACCACTTTCCAATCAATCATTGAAATATAGTCTCTTGCCTCAAAATTTTGTTCTGGTACTTGGAAGGTGCGTTTCTTTGGGGGTTCTTTCTTCCTGGCTCTCATGATCCTCCTACATGCCAGTTCTCGAATATGTGGCGCCTTGTCATAAAGCATTCCTGCTAGCAAATTCTCACTGTGTGCAAAATAGGCATTTCTCTGAATTACTGCATGTATCATTTTCCGCTCATTCTCTTGCAGTTCTTTAGTTAGTTCAATCATCTTGAAAATGTGCTGTGGACCACTGTAAAAATTAGGATTTGACTTAATGGTAAACCACATTGGTGCATATATCTTAACAATAAACTCTGTTATCCTAGCAAGACTCTCTGATGGATGAGCTGTAGATATATATAACCTGCATACTCGATTTGCCATTGTTAGCCATCTAGAATGGCAGAGTTTTCCTGGCTGCCTAGCTTCCAGACTAGTACTGCAATGACCATCTCTGATCGCCAAACAAATCTCATACATGTATTTCTGGTCATCACTGAGATCCTTAACAATGTCATCGTCCAGTTGTGGCATAGCAGATCTTATTGGATGAGAATTTGCAATTGGTTTATTTTGACAGTGGGGAAGCTCTTTTCCAATTGGTCCCGTAAATGATCTTGGTCCATGAGTTACTCCATCTAGTTCTTGTAAGAAGTGTCTCAGTGGCAGTTCATTGCAGTGCAAAAGACATACAAACCAATGTAATGCATGTCCTACATGATCCTCCAAGATTTTAATTGTTTCATTTCTCCAGCCGGTGTCGACGTTTGTGCAATCACATCCCACAGCTACAAGTTTCCCAGGGTCAATATTGTAGTCACTCAAAAACATTTGAATTGATGCAGCTACTGATTTGGCTGTTCCATCTTTGGGTGTCACATGCCCTAAAAATATTTGTCCTGGTTCTGCAAGGATAACAATATGTTCCTCTGTAACAGTCTTTCTGTGATAAACACCATCCTTCAATTTATCTTGCGTAATCGTCAAATCTTTTCTACCGTCAAAATATAGAGATGTAACCTCGTCTTGTTTTCCACTTCCAGCCATTGCTTCAGAACGACGTTGGGATCTAGCTCGTCTCAGTTTGTTCCTGTCGATAACGTTGGTACTGTCAGTGCTGCTTATGAGGCCCATATCTTGTAGGGTAGCAGTTGCTACTGCTGCAGCTGCCCTATCAGACAAGCTGTATCTGTCACACTCTCTAGCAACAGTTCTCAAAGGAGTTCGCATTTGTGTTGACTTTGTTGGGTTAGGTTTCAATCCTGGGTTATCATAATCCATATCCACTGACTCTTCACTGCCAGAGTCAAGCATGTCTTCTATTTCAGTTGATTGAAACTTCTTTTTCTTGGAGTTTTCATACACCTCTACTTTTGTCTTAAGCTTCTGCTCTCTGTCTTGCTTCCTCTGTAATTTGGCTGTCTCTGCCTTATCCAGTGTAGATATATATACATTTTCCGTTGCTTTCGCTGGTCTTTCAGAAACTCTCGTTCTGTCTTGGGAATTCTAACTTCTTGTGGACAAAGGCAATGTTCTACATCTACACACTGGCAACTTGCTATGTCAAACAATTTAAGACTTGAATCAGCAAATCTCTGTATCTTTGCTTTTGTTGATTCTTTATCCATTCGATTCTTTGGAATCTTTAAGATTTGATTTCTATATGCACTATGGTATCTGGAGATTCTGTCTGTTACTGACTTCAAGTTATATGTTGGGATAGATGCTGAATTCCAAATACTAATCACCACTTGAGCTACTCTTCCTGAAACAATCTGCACATCTGGTTCTTTTTCACATTTTTGTTCCTCTTTGATATTCTTTGTTTCATAAAAGTAATGTCTCATAATGTCTTTATAAGTGGGTAAACAGTTATGTTTGAGTCTTTCAGGTTGTCCAAATACAATATGCTCACTGTCACTTCTAGTAACATGCTTCACTTTCAAGTTCTTCGCCATCATATTGCTAATTTCTCGTGCTTTGGTCTGTAGAGAGAGATAGATATTAGTTCTGTATATTCATATAATGTAAATTGTGAGAATATAGTAAAGTATTGCAAGAACAATTAACAGAAAACTCAATTAAAAAGATGTAGAAAACATAGCCTGCTCAGAATAGTGTCCTAACGTACAAAGCGTACATGCACAAAACATTGCTAAACTTTGATGGCTTGGTGACACGTCTTTATATTCAAATATAAATTTTAAAATTTGCATGTGAAGTGTGTGTCAACAGAAGCAAAAAACCTATGCCTCGCTATTTAAAAATTCAAAAGATGGAAATTTGGATCCACCCTACGGCGTACAGGTGTGTAGTGACAGGTGTGTTGCGAGGCCGTACAGGTTTGTAGTGACAGGTGTGTTGCGAGGCCGTACAGGTGTGTAGTGTTACTACAGGTGACAGGTGTGGTGTATGTGGTAAAGCGAGAGAGGCTAAGAGTGCAGTGTTAGCCCCCGAGTGTGTGTCTGACCTAAAGAGCGAACGCACAGTTCTCATCCACTATAAGGGCGTCAGCCCCGTACCGCCGCTTCCACGGGTACGGCGCGAGCCACAGTGGTCCATAGAAGCTACTCTCGGGGATTACAGGAAGTTTAAATAAATCAAAAACCTTTGGCCTAATCAAAAAACCTTTCTTAATTAGGTATATTGAATTGAAAGTAGTTAGTTTCGTACACTGATTTTGAGTATTTTCGTACATACCTGGTGTCGTTTCGTAACTCTAATAGTCAAGTTCAACTCTGAGCTGAGTGTACGAAACGACTATGGTTTCATATAGACTACGAAACAACTTTTGGTAATAATGGACGAGAGTTTCGCGGTCGTTTTCAGAGACATCAACTATTTTTTCTTGACCTACAATAGGTGCTTGTTGCAATGGAGATAGTTTTATTTTGCGCAACCCCCCCCCCCCTAAAAAAAATAAAAATAATAATAATGAAACCTAACCTAACCTTATAGGTTTTAATGAAACCTAACCTAACCTTATAGGTTTTAATGAAACCTAACCTAGCTAACCTTAAAGGTTTTAATGAAACCTAACCTAACCTTATAGGTTTTAATGAAACCTAACCTAACCTTAAAGGTTTTAATGAAACCTAACCTAATCTTATAGGTTGTAATGAAACCTAACCTAACTTTAACCACAAAGTATATTATTTTTTTCTTTTTTTTCTTGCAAAATAAAGCTATCTCCATTAGAACAAGCACCGCTTATTAGGAAGCGCTATGATCATTTGTATCATAACCGCACTCAGGTCTGCTTCCGTTCCCCACTCATTGTTAACAAATATAAAAAAATATACTTATATCTATATCTACCTATATAAAAAAAAGTATACCATATCCACCTATATTTTTTTTAACTAGTAGATGGATGGCTGGAGTGGGTAGATGGATTAAGAGTGGATGGGCTGGGTGGGGAGTGGGTGTGGGTGTGGGTGTGGTGTGTGTGTGTGTGTGTGTGTGTGTGTGTGTGTGTGGGTGTGGGTGTGGGTGTGGGTGTCTGGGTGTGTGTGGGTGTGGGTGTGTGTGTGTGTGTGGGTGTGGGTGGGTGTGTGTGGTGGGTGTGTGGGTGTGTCGTGGGTGGTGTGGGTGTGGGTGTGTGGTGGGTGTGGGTGTGGGTGGGTGTGTGTGTGGTGGGTGTGTGTGTGTGTGTGTGTGGTGGGTGCGTGTGTGTGTGTGTGGTGTTACTCACAGGTGGAAAGATTTGCCACTTCCAGGTCCTGGTCTGTTTGTACAGGACATAGCAGCACAGCTTGGCATGACGAGGCGATAACACAACCAGACAGCAACGCGAGCCGCAGAAACAAGGCTTTGTTTTGGTATTGGCAAGATGGCGGGCAGTTGGAACCAGTCCTGAGCCAGGCTTCCGCGATCCATGTTATACTAGCCGCAAAGCCGCCCTCCGGGCGGACTTTTTGGCTAGCTCCTGCGGAGGGCTATTGGTGGGCCTTCGGCCCACCACCTGTGTTTGGTGGGCCGAAGGCCCACCAAACACAGCTTTCTGAAGAGTGTGTTTGGTGGGCCGAAGGCCCACCAAACACAGACTCTCCAGATAGCCCCTTCTAACTTTCCTGAACTCATAGATGTAGAAATATATGTATTAACGCCTTACCCATCACCCCCCACCCATTCACTCACCCATTACCCATCACCCCCCACCCATTCACTCACCCATTACCCATCACCCCCCACCCATTCACTCACCCATTACCCATCACCACACACCCATTCACTCACCCATTACCCATCATCTCCCACCTATTCCCTTGTAACTAAGTGTGTTCACCAGCTTTGTTTCACTCAATACCATACTCATTTGTCCAGTCAGGTTAATTTTCATTCACCATTCCTGGAGTACTAATCAATTTTCACTTCTCAAAATAATTTTTTTCCAAGGTTTGCAAAATACTCGCCAAGACATGCGAGTACACCAGGATACTTCTGGTAATATTCTGAGTGTTACGTTGTACCCATGAATATATTGATAAGCTGTAACAATGCAAACCCTGATATTTATCATACAATGATTGAAATTATACAACTAGAGTAGTCTCCGGCTACTCTATTCTCTCAACAAATGTAGAAAACGGAAAACTATTAGACGTGCTACTTTATGTCGCTACACCTCCCCATCACCCTCACCCACCCATCACCACTACCCAACCTCCATCACCCCACTTCACCACTCCTCACACTCAGTCCTCAATTCGCACCCACAATTTTTTCACAATTTGCTATAGCTGCTAAAAAAAAAAAAAAAAGTGCGGACATCTCATAAGTGGGCTAAAAGTTCCCTGGTAGGCTGTTCCAACGCCATAGATTGGGCACGGGGGTCGGCACCTATCGCGACAGACACACAACACACAACACACAACACTTTCTATATTTATAGATAGATCAGGCTGTGAGCCGCGTGAGGCAAGGCTGATGCGGCACTCGGCCCGAGCCACCCCCCACCTAGGGCACAAACACAAAGTCATAACAACATAAGAAGGAACATGAGAAAATAAGGAAGCTACAAAAGAACATAAGAACATAAGGAAGCTACAAGAGAACATAAGAACATAAGGAGGCTACAAGAGACTGGGAGACCTACACGTGGTAGTTCCTGTATCTTTACATGCATAGATTTTATAGAAAGTGATCATCAAAACCTAAGCAAACTGAGTACCATGCATGTCCCATCAATTACAGATTTATTGAGTCATTAGAAGAGGAACTTATATCTGATAACGAGATTTTCTCATCGCATTGGCAGTATATATATATAGTTACATAACTGTAAAGTAGCAAAAGTAACAGGAACTACCACGTGTATATAGGTCTCACGGCCTCTTGTAGCTTCCTTATTTTCTTCTTATGATACATTTCGGCCCCAGGCAGTACGTTCTTACCATGGTGGCGGGCAGGGCAGGCACTCAGAGCCAGCCCTGAGGCGTGGTCGGGGCGGCGGGAGGGCAGGGTCGTCACCAGCTCGGGGGCAACCTGGGGAACACCCACAAAATGCTTCACTTGCAAATCACGATTCATTGAAAAAATAAAACTTGTCATGTGACATCATGAGTTAATGACAAATTTTTTTTTTATTAAAAGTCCCTAATCCTTCATGTGTTTCAACGCCTTAAACTCTTTCACTGGAGGAATGTCCAGACGCCTCCCAAATTATGCTGGACAACCACACCTTTTTAATTTTGTGATTTTTTTTATCTTTACTTCCTTGCGGGAGTGGCAACAAGTGACCTTGAGTTATATATATAACGCTCATTGGCTCAGAGCCTCATAATCTGAGGCGCGTGTTATCATTGGCCGATTGCAGCTCGGCTGACAATGCTGCTCTGTGAAACAGCTCCCTCCCTCCCTACCTCTACCCCTGAGGGCAGACCATCACAGAAAACGGATCATTACATATCACACAGGCGTCACTATACAAATCTAGCTTAGGTCATATTTTCATTATTGTTATTATTATTATTATTATTATTATTATTATTATTATTATTATTATTATTATCATTATTATTAGTCTTCGTCTACTATTATTATGGTTAATAATGGCATCATCATTTTCATTATTGTTATTATTATTATCATCCAAATTATTATTATTATTTTATTATTAGTATAATTATTTCAAAGATATGTGTGTGTGTGTGTGTGACTTGTGTGTGTGTATGTGTGGTGTGTGTGTGTGTGTGACTGTGTGTGTGACTGTGTGTGTGTGTGTGTGTGTGTGTGTGTGTGTCGGAGAGTGCACACCTCAGATATGACTGACCCCTCGTATCTTTCTATAAGCTCCCTTCACACATTCCATAATCGAACCACGATAGCGCCACCAGTTTGATTATTGACGCTATCGTGAAATTTGACCACGATAAACGCAGACGACGATATAGCCTCACAACAATATCACGCTGCCTGTACGTATGTGTCATGACGGTCGTAAGAACGTCACGATGAAGTCATAACAGCTGTAAGACTACGTCACGAATGGAAAATCAACGGTCATTTTGTCGTCACGATAGAGCTACGATAACCACGACAGTGCCATGACGGTGCCATGAACGTATCACGATAGCGTCAAGAGCTAGCAACATATGCCTCACACGTGGGTGTGTGTTACCATGGTACTACTACGTGATGAAGGGAAGGAGGGAAAAGGAAGGGGGGAGAAACAGCTAGGGGTGGGGGTTGGTATGGAGAAGGGGGGTAAGCGGGGGAGGGGGGTTGTAATAAAGAAGGGAGTGTTGGTGTGGGTGGGGAAATGGGGGAAATGTCTGAAAAAGAAAAAAAATCCCTAGGATTTCCTTAGATTTTGCATTTCCTTATAAATTTCCTTCTCAGACCTAAATTTCCTTAAAATAAGAAAATTTCCTGAAAGTGGAAACACTGGTTCACTGTAACATCAGGGTTGTCAGATAGTTGGGCGGGTTTATGGCCAAATTAACTGAAAAAAACAAATAAATAGAATAAAAAAGTATTTGCATATTTATAACATATGTATATATATAAATACAATGTATTTAAATACTCATTGAAGTATTTAATTACTGTACACACACAATTTCGTTATTGGGTTTACATGCTGGTGTACGTGGAACACTGTACAGCCATGTTTGGGGAGGCGGTAGCGGAGCGGTTAGAGTCTCAGACTGGCGTTCTCGGTGACCCGAGTTCGATCCTCGAAAAAACCCAAAACCTTTCTGCACCGTCGAGTGGCCTAAGAACACCTACATGCTCTGCCTATCAACTCTACCTTCGACTGCGAGTGCATCGGAGGACACAGGGGGGCGGCATGAGCTTCTAATCACAGGCGTCACTATAAGAATCCTGCCTGCGCTACCAACGGGCGAGGACCAACCATCAGAACCCTCAAGTGAACCTCCAGAGCCTACCATCCAGCCCTGGGTCACCACTGCTTACAAAAAAAAAAAAAAAAAAAAAAAAAAAATGTAGAGGGTTATTGGTTGCGGCGAACCACATAACTACACCCACCCACTTGTGCGTTTTCCCACTAATGATTTGATTTCACTCACTGACACAGCGGCAGCGCTCGAAGAATTCCTAAAAAAAACGTGTCGGACTGCAATTATTTATATTATTCAGTCTATTTCGATATAATGAAGGAGCGAAAAAATGTTATAACTAAGTTCTCATTATGTTATCGACTGGTTAAGGGTGACAATTTAAGGCCTTTTGTGGGTTTTTAACCCTCTGTAATGATTATCGTACGTCTGGCAGTTTAGTGTTATTGATAGCTGATAAATTATTTCAAATAATATTCTATTCTAAATTATGATATTATCCATTTTAACTTCATCATCTACATATTCCTTATTAGGTGTACCATTGAGTATTGATATGTGGTAACAGGGCACAGTTTGCACCTCCGCTCGAGCGGACACCGCCGAGCGGGAGAGATGACTTGATTTTAAATTTGTACGTCAGCTGTACAGCGGTACGGCGGTGCGGTCGACTTTTTTGTGACGTCATTGTTGGGCGGTGTACGGTAACGGCAGCCGTAGAAGAAAAAAACAAATGGGAGTATAGTGGGAATCGGCCTTTAAATGCCTTTAAATTCCACTCACTCTATTGGACAAAGTGATTCTCAGCATGCCACTCCGTCTTCTCAAGCTCATACCCCATTGGTCGTCGGTGCGTGATGTCCATAAAGCGAGGGAGGGAGCGAAGACAGAGGAAAAGAAGGAAGGAGGTAGAATGAGGCCAACATGTGAGGATAACAGAAAAGTCCGTTTTTTTATCTTTTCTTTTCAGACGACGACAACTACTAGTTGTCGTCGTAGGTAATAATAATATAATAATAATAATAATAATAATAGATATATAAAGTTGGAAATATACCCGTACAAGAAAACACGCACGCACGCACGCACGCACGCACGCACGCACGCAATCACGCACGCACACTCTCGCATCTTTGTCACTCCCTTTGTATAGAAAAAAAAATAATACCTCTGAAATGGGCATTGAAACACACCACGCTGGTTTTCGCAAAGCCTCTTATTCTCTTCTCGTGAAAGTACTGCTGGTAAAAAAAAAAATCCACTGACAACTATAACGGCTGCATGAGCGTGATAGTGTGGCAGGCGGAAGGAAGACAAGCATACATACCATAAAGAAACACATAATAAGCCTAGCAGACTAGAAAAGGCAGGATGACTCACTCAAGACAACCCCTATGTACCTAAAAGAAACCATCAATTTTCATAATTCATAAATCTCTATCTAATCACAGGTGCAGTGGCGCACCTATAAAAATCCTGCCTGCGCCACCACGAGCGAGGGCCCTCAAGGGCCCTCACAGCCCTCAAGTAAACCTCCAATGCCTACCATCCCAGCCCTGGAGGTCACTGCCTACAGGCGCTATAGGCACAAATGAAAGAAGAAAAAAAATCTAACATAATCTAAAAAAATTTCATCCAGCCCATTCATGAAATCATAGGAATATCTGGAATTAACAATCTTTGGGTGTGGATGGGAAGAGGTGGAGGGAAGTGTGCCGTGTACCGTGGTGACAGGAGGCGAGGGCAAGAGAAGCCTGTAGTGGGTGGTGTGTGGGTGGGTGGGTTGTGTGTGCAGGGGGTTGAGCTGCAGGGGTGGTGTGTGCAGGGGGGTGAGGTGCAGGGGTGGTGTGTGCAGGGGGTGAGGTGCAGGGGTGGTGTGTGCAGGGGGGTGAGGTGCAGGGGTGGTGTGTGCAGGGGGGTGAGCTGCAGGGGTGGTGTGTGCAGGGGGGTGAGGTGCAGGGGTGGTGTGCAGGGGGGTGAGGTGCAGGGGTGGTGTGTGCAGGGGGGTGAGGTGCAGGGGTGGTGTGTGCAGGGGGGTGAGGTGCAGGGGTGGTGTGCAGGGGGGTGAGGTGCAGGGGTGGTGTGCAGGGGGGTGAGGTGCAGGGGTGGTGTGGCAGGGGGAGTGCAGGGTGTGTGCGGGTGAGGTGAGGTGGTGTGTGCAGGGGGGTGAGGTGCAGGGGTGTGTGTGCAGGGGGGTGAGCTGCAGGGGTGGTGTGCAGGGGGGTGAGGTGCAGGGGTGGTGTGCAGGGGGGTGAGGTGCAGGGGTGGTGTGCAGGGGGGTGAGGTGCAGGGGTGGTGTGTGGGAGAGTGTGATAATGACGGGTTGCGACTGGAAACTTAATGCGTTGTTAATGCAAGTGGTGGTAATTCCAATGATCTGAAACTCGAGAAATGCCAGTAGTCGCTAGCAGTTTTAACTCAAAGGTTGGTCTACTTGTGTTTTGGCTCCGCGACTAATATTTTCATAAATCAATTTCGCGATAAATATTGATGCACCGCATCTGAATACCAAAAAATATAGTTCTTCTGTTGTTCTACTAATTGTATGGATGACATGCATTACGATGGAACGTTCTATAATAGCAATTTAATGCAAATTACTCGCCTCGAGTCGCAAAGCTTAATATATTTTTTACATGTATATTGTGGCATGTAAAATTTGGGCGATGTTCACACTGTTTTCTAAGACAGTACTGCTGCGTCTGGCAAACGCTTGTCAAAATACAATAAGCAATGCTTTGGAAAAACGAAGAATAAAGAATGCCGAAATCGGCCTGTTGCTGCGACAATGTAGGTTATAATTGTGGAGGCGACATGCCGCGCCTGGAGTGGTGGCGGGGAGATTGTGGCGGGGAGATTGAATCAAAACATTGCTACTTCACGCGTCGACTCATTGCACTTCCAGGCTTTCTATCTGATTGATACACAATAATAACAGGAAAATATGAATGCCTATAGGTATAGATAACTTCTAAACATACGTTGTTGACTGTATAATATCATAGAGTAACATTTACCTCGCTCCCTCAACTATAACCTACATGGTTATTTTATTTGGTTAAATACATGTTTTACAGAATCAGGCTTCTATACAATATACATATAGAAGAAAATCGTTCTTAAAATTATACTTTTGTGTTTTAAGTGCAGTGGAATAAGCCCATATTTTGTTTTCCAGTAGACCAACTTATTATCAAAATAATGAGTTAAAACTGCCAGCGACCCCTGGCATTTCAAGTTCCTGATCTCTCTAATTACGGTGAACCGTGCGCCGTGCGGGGGATAATTTTAGGAGGACTAAAGTAGATGCGCTGGGATGGAGACGTGTGTTCGGCCCTCTCTGTGCATGGGACACGTCAATAAATGTGCTCACTTCGATGTTGCAAACTGTTATCGAGGCACCAATGACACCCGAGTAGGATGAGAAGAAGGAGGAGGAGGAGGAGAAAAGTAGATGAAAAATATAAGAAAAAGAAGAGTTAGAGAAAAAAAAGAGTGCAAAGAAGCGGATGTACCTGAGTCCCTGAATTTAAACCGCTCAATATTTTTACCGAAACATAACACACAAAGCTTTGTAACCAGAAACTAGAAACTCAGAAAACAGTCCAGTGCATGTGTGTGTGTGTGTTTGGTTTATTGATCTATTTATATGTTTACTCATTAATGTATCTATCTATGTGTTGCTATCAGGATATGAGGGTTATAACGCACTGCCCAACCTAGGATACTTATAAGATATTCACTGATCGATCTATTTGTCTATATATATATGAGTATTTATTTAGAAACAGGAAATCCCCCCTCAAACTCCTTCCCCCCCTCAAGCTCTCTTCCCACCCCCTCAACCTCCCTTCAACCTCCCTTTCCCCCCCACAACCTCCCTTTCCACCCGCAACCTTCCTTCCCCCTTACCTCAACCTCCTCCCCTTCCCCTCCTGCCCCCTAACGTTCGCTGCTTAGTAATTAAAATAACTATCTATGAAGACGATTATGCTGTTGACTTATTCATTTATTCACTTATCTGTTGACTTATTTAAGCGCTAGTGTGTTTGTTTGTTCATTGTTTCTGTATTACCATTCACTGCTGATCTCTACTGACTCCTTCCTTCATTCAAGTCCTTACACACATGAAAAAAGAAAAAAAAATTGACTGATTTCCAAAGACGTTCTGGTTGTGACGCACTAAGAAAAAAATAATGATAGGACAAGTGCCGAAAAGGAGGAAGAGAAAATTTGCTGAGGAAAAGAAAATGTGCTAATTAAATCTGCCGAAGTTTGCACGGGATTGTTGGCTTATTTCATC
>JACEEZ010006767.1:200000-210422 GCA_016584305.1 Chionoecetes opilio
TGCGGGTGTGAAGACTGACTGACATGTGAGGGATGAGGAGCAGAATGGTGCACTGGTGAGGGGACGAAGCACTTGCCTGGCCTTGCGGGTGACAATTGACGTGTTTTCCCCCTTCAAAGACAAACAAGACGTTGTGATAACAGTCAGACTCCCTGGTGGAACAGAGGGAAGGAGGGAAACGAGAACAGCGAACAAAGTATAGAGAGAGAGACTGTAAGCTGTGTGGGCGGGAGTGCGTCCTTCACCTTGCTGATGTTCACAACAGAACTTCGTGAATAGAACACACATACTCGAACAAATGATGAGGGAGTTCCTGATGGACCTTTGACAAAGTCCACACAAGCAGCAGAGCGGAACACACGTGGTCACAACACTGCTGCCAAGGCGGTGTCAAGTGTGACCTCCGATAAAACGGCGACTGCGGGGCGACACACTGTATTACAACCCCGTTCTCACAGCCGATTTGGGTACCTCGATCACCTCGACCGGCCAAATTGGCCGACCAAGCTCGACCAAATGTAAGGTCGGAGGTCTACACGACGGAAGGGGGCGTGTTTCCGACATGTACTCGAGCCTACTCGGTCAACTCACGACCTTTCCCGACTACTTCCAGACCACTTGCCGACCCACATCCCGACTTGTACTCGATCTTTACTCGATCTTTCCGACCCCTGCCCGATGTATACCCGGTCAACACGAGCAGCCCGACCTTTTATCGACCTTTCCTCGACCTCTACCGGACCTCACCCCGACCCAAACCCGACCGGCACCAGACCATGTACGTTCGGGCACGATCACAACACGATAGCACCAGATTAGGTATAAATAAACGGCACAATTTTGTATAAATGTCTATTACTATAAAAAAACATTATAAAACACGATGATGGCAGAAGCAGGTGTCGAGTTCGACTTCACTCCTTGGGGCTGGGCTGGGCTGGGCTGGGCTGAGCTGGGCTGAGCTAAGACCGTTGGGCTGGGAAGTGCCTCCATGGTTGCCTCAAACCTATCCATGCTGATGCTGGTGTTGGGGGTGGACACGGCATTCATTGCCTGGCGGATGATGGAGCTGGTCGATGGTTATGGCTCTGATTGATTTTTTTCTCTAACTCTTCTTTTTCTTATATTTTTCATCTACTTTTCTCCTCCTCCTCCTCCTTCTTCTCATCATACTCGGGTGTCATTGGTGCCTCGATAACAGTTTGCAACATCGAAGTGAGCACATTTATTGACGTGTCCCATGCACAGAGAGGGCCGAACACACGTCTCCATCCCAGCGCATCTACTTTAGTCCTCCTAAAATTATCCCCCACACGGTTCAACGTAATTAGAGAGAGCGGGAACTCGAAATGCCAGGGGTCGCTGGCAGTTTTAACTCATTTTTTTTATAATAAGTTGGTCTACTGGAAAACAAAATATGGGCTTATTCCACTGCACTTAAAACACAAAAGTATAATTTTAAGAACGATTTTCTTCTATATGTATATTGTATAGAAGCCTGATTCTGTAAAATATGTATTTAACCAAATAACCATGTAGGTTATAGTTGAGGAGGCGAGGTAAATGTTACTCTATGATATTATACAGTCAACAACGTATGTTTAGAAGTTATCTATACCTAGGCAGTCATATTTTCCTGTTATTATTGTGTATCAATCAGATAGAAAGCCTGGAAGTGCAATGAGTCGACGCGTGAAGTAGCAATGTTTTGATTCAATCTCCCCGCCACAATCTCCCCGCCACCACTCCCCGCCGCGGCATGTCGCCTCCACAATTATAACCTACATTGTCGCAGCAACAGGCCGATTTCGGCATTCTTTATTCTTCGTTTTTCCAAAGCATTGCTTATTGTATTTTGACAAGCGTTTGCCAGACGCAGCAGTACTGTCTTAGAAAACAGTGTGAACATCGCCCAAAATCTTACATGCCACAATATACATGTAAAAAATATATTAAGCTTTGCTACTCGAGGCGAGTAATTTGCATTAAATTGCTATTATAGAACGTTCCATCGTAATGCATGTCATCCATACAATTAGTAGTGCAACAGAAGAACTATATTTTTTGGTATTCAGATGCGGTGCATCAATATTTATCGCGAAATTGATTTATGAAAATATTAGTCGCGGAGCCAAAACACAAGTAGACCAACCTTTGAGTTAAAACTGCTAGCGACTACTGGCATTTCTCGAGTTTCAGAGCATTGGAATTACCATCACTTGCATTAACAACGCATCAAGTTTCCAGTCGCAACCCGTCATTATCACACTCTCCCACACACCACCCCTGCACCTCACCCCCCTGCACACCACCCCTGCACCTCACCCCCCTGCACACACCACCCCTGCACCTCGCCCCCCTGCACGTACAACCCCTGCAGCTCACCCCCCTGCACACACCACCCCTGCACCTCACCCCCTGCACACACCACCCCTGCACCTCACCCCCCTGCACACACCACCCTGCACCTCACCCCCCTGCACACACCACCCCTGCACCTCACCCCCCTGCACACACCACCCCTGCACCTCACCCCCTGCACACACCACCCCTGCACCTTACCCCCCTGCACACACCACCCCTGCACCTCACCCCCCTGCACACACCACCCCTGCACCTCACCCCCTGCACACACCACCCCTGCACCTCACCCCCTTGCACACACCACCCCTGCACCTTACCCCCCTGCACACACCACCCCTGCACCTCACCCCCTGCACACACCACCCCTGCAGCTCGCCCCCCTGCACACACCACCCCTGCACCTCGCCCCCCTGCACACACCACCCCTGCACCTCACCCCCCTGCACACACCACCCCTGCACCTCACCCCCTGCACACACCACCCCTGCACCTCACCCCTTGCACACACCACCCCTGCACCTCACCCCCCTGCACACACCACCCCTGCACCTCACCCCCTGCACACACCACCCCTGCACCTCACCCCCCTGCACACACCACCCCTGCACCTCACCCCCCTGCACACACCACCCCTGCACCTCACCCCCCTGCACACACATCCCCTGCACCTCACCCCCTGCACACACCACCCCTGCACCTCACCCCCCTGCACACACAACCCCTGCAGCTCACCCCCTGCACACACCACCCCTGCACCTCACCCCCCTGCACACACCACCCCTGCACCTCACCCCCCTGCACACACCACCCCTGCACCTCACCCCCCTGCACACACAACCCCTGCACCTCACCCCCCTGCACACACCACCCCTGCACCTCACCCCCTGCACACACCACCCCTGCACCTCACCTCCTGCACACACAACCCCTGCAGTTCACCCCCCTGCACACCCCACCCCTGCACCTCACCCCTGCACACCACCCCTGCACTCACCCCCCTGCACACACCACCCTGCAGCTCACCCCCCTGCACACACCACCCCTGCACCTCACCCCCCTGCACACACCACCCCTGCACCTCACCCCCCTGCACACACCACCCCTGCACCTCACCCCCCTGCACACACCACCCCTGCAGCTCAACCCCCTGCACACACAACCACCACCCACCCACCACCCACTACAGCTTCTCTTGCCCTCGCCTCCTGTCACCACGGTAAAACGGCACACTTCCCTCCACCTCTTCCCATCCACACCCAAAGATTGTTAATTCCAGATATTCCTATGATTTCATGAATGGGCTGGATGAAATTTTTTTAGATTATGTTAGATTTTTTTCTTCTTTCATTTGTGCCTATAGCGCCTGTAGGCAGTGACTCCAGGGCTGGGATGGTAGGCATTGGAGGTTTACTTGAGGGCTGTGAGGGCCTTGAGGCCCTCGCTCGTGGTGGCGCAGGCAGGATTTTTATAGGTGCGCCACTGGCACCTGTGGTTAGATAGAGATTTATGAATTATGAAAATTGATGGTTTCTTTTAGGTACATAGGGGTTGTCTTGAGTGAGTCATCCTGCCTTTTCTAGTCTGCTAGGCTTATTATGTGTTTCTTTATGGTATGTATGCTTGTCTTCCTTCCGCCTGCCACACTATCACGCTCATGCAGCCGTTATAGTTGTCAGTGGATTTTTTTTTTTACCAGCAGTACTTTCACGAGAAGAGAATAAGAGGCTTTGCGAAAACCAGCGTGGTGTGTTTCAATGCCCATTTCAGAGGTATTATTTTTTTTTCTATACAAAGGGAGTGACAAATATGCGAGAGTGTGCGTGCGTGCGTGCGTGCGTGCGTGCGTGCGTGCGTGCGTGCGTGCGTGCGTGCGTGCGTGCGTGCGTGCGTGCGTGCGTGCGTGCGTGCGTGCGTGCGTGCGTGCGTGCGTGCGTGCGTGCGTGCGTGCGTGTTTTCTTGTACGGGTATATTTCCAACTTTATATATCTATTATTATTATTATTATTATTATATTATTATTACCTACGACGACAACTAGTAGTTGTCGTCGTCTGAAAAGAAAAGATAAAAAAACGGACTTTTCTGTCATCCTCACATGTTGGCCTCATTCTACCTCCTTCCTTCTTTTCCTCTGCCTTCTCTCCCTCCCTCGCTTTATGGACATCACGCACCGACGACCAATGGGGTATGAGCTTGAGAAGACGGAGTGGCATGCTGAGAATCACTTTGTCCAATAGAGTGAGTGGAATTTAAAGGCATTTAAAGGCCGATTCCCACTATACTCCCATTTGTTTTTTTCTTCTACGGCTGCCGTTGCCGTACACCGCCCAACAATGACGTCACAAAAAAGTCGATCGCACCGCCGTACCGCTGTACGGCTGACGTACAAATTTAAAATCAAGTCATCTCTCCCGCTCGGCGGTGTCCGCTCGAGCGGAGGTGCAAACTGTGCCCGGTTACCACATATCAATACTCAATGGTACACCTAATAAGGAATATGTAGATGATGAAGTTAAAATGGATAATATCATAATTTAGAATAGAATATTATTTGAAATAATTTATCAGCTATCAATAACACTAAACTGCCAGACGTACGATAATCATTACAAAGGGTTAAAAACCCACGAAAGGCCTTAAATTGTCACCCTTAACCAGTCGATAACATAATGAGAACTTAGTTATAACATGTTTTCGCTCCTTCATTATATCGAAATAGACTGAATAATATAAATAATTGCAGTCCGACACGTTTTTTTTAGGAATTCTTCGAGCGCTGCCGCTGTGTCAGTGAGTGAAATCAAATCATTAGTGGGAAAACGCACAAGTGGGTGGGTGTAGTTATGTGGTTCGCCGCAACCAATATCCTTCTAATTTTTTTTTTTTTTTTTTTTTTTTTTTTAGGCAGTGGTGACCCAGGGCTCGGATGGTAGGCTCTGGAGGTTCACTTGAGGGTTCTGATGGTTGGTCCTCGCCCGTTGGTAGCGCAGGCAGGATTCTTATAGTGACGCCTGTGATTAGAAGCTCATGCCGCCCCCCTGTGTCCTCCGATGCACTCGCAGTCGAAGGTAGAGTTGATAGGCAGAGCATGTAGGTGTTCTTAGGCCACTCGACGGTGCAGAAAGGTTTTGGGTTTCTTCGGGGATCGAACTCGGGTCACCGAGAACGCCAGTCTGAGACTCTAACCGCTCCGCTACCGCCTCCCCAAACATGGCTGTACAGCGTTCCACGTACACCAGCATGTAAACCCAATAACGAAATTGTGTGTGTACAGTAATTAAATACTTCAATGAGTATTTAAATACATTGTATTTATATATATACATATGTTATAAATATGCAAATACTTTTTCATTCTATTTATTTGTTTTTTTCAGTTAATTTGGCCATAAACCCGCCCAACTATCTGACAACCCTGATGTTACAGTGAACCAGTGTTTCCACTTTCAGGAAATTTTCTTATTTTAAGGAAATTTAGGTCTGAGAAGGAAATTTATAAGGAAATGCAAAATCTAAGGAAATCCTAGGGAATTTTTTTTTTTCAGACATTTCCCCCATTTCCCCACCCACACCAACACTTCCTTCTTTATTACAACCCCCCTCCCCCGTTTACCCCCCTTCTCCATACCAACCCCCACCCCTAGCTGTTTCTCCCCCCTTCCTTTTCCCTCCTTCCCTTCATCACGTAGTAGTACCATGGTAACACACACCCACGTGTGAGGCATATGTTGCTAGCTCTTGACGCTATCGTGATACGTTCATGGCACCGTCATGGCACTGTCGTGGTTATCGTAGCTCTATCGTGACGACAAAATGACCGTTGATTTTCCATTCGTGACGTAGTCTTACAGCTGTTATGACTCCATCGTGACGTTCTTACGACCGTCATGACACATACGTACAGGCAGCGTGACATTGTTGTGAGGCTATATCGTCGTCTGCGTTTATCGTGGTCAAATTTCACGATGGCGTCAATAATCAAACTGGTGGCGCTATCGTGGTTCGATTATGGAATGTGTGAAGGGAGCTTATAGAAAGATACGAGGGGTCAGTCATATCTGAGGTGTGCACTCTCCGACACACACACACACACACACACACACACACACACAGTCACACACACAGTCACACACACACACACACACACATACACACACACAAGTCACACACACACACACACATATCTATGAAATAATTATACTAATAATAAAATAATAATAATAATTTGGATGATAATAATAATAACAATAATGAAAATGATGATGCCATTATTAACCATAATAATAGTAGACGAAGACTAATAATAATGATAATAATAATAATAATAATAATAATAATAATAATAATAATAATAATAATAATAATAATAATAACAATAATGAAAATGTGACCTAAGCTAGATTTGTATAGTGACGCCTGTGTGATATGTAATGATCCGTTTTCTGTGATGGTCTGCCCTCAGGGGTAGAGGTAGGGAGGGAGGGAGCTGTTTCACAGAGCGGCATTGTCAGCCGAGCTGCAATCGGCCAATGATAACACGCGCCTCAGATTATGAGGCTCTGAGCCAATGAGCGTTACGCTACCATACGTGACTCGGCAGTCGGAGTAGTCACTAGTCAGTTCTTGGTCTTTGGTACTAGTCAGGAGTCTGTTTCGGGAAAAAAAAGAGAAAAAAACAATACCGAAATCAAATACCCACCAAATAATATGTTAGTGCGGGGTTTCTACGCACCGAAGGTCATGCACATTGGTCTTGCATGGGTTGGAATAATCAGTCGGTTATCTTTCTTGGTTTTAATAAAGGATAACAACTGTAACTTTCATTCACTTGTAGTATTCAGGAACTCTTTATATCACTCTGTGTTCACTCGCGTGTAGAATGTTCAACCTCTCACTGTCTCTCGCGTTCACTCGTAATGTTGGTCTTTGCCCACGGGTCGCGTGTGGGACTATTGGGGACCAAAAGTTATCTACCCTAAAAGTGAGATTCTTTTCACAACTAACCTATGAACATGACGTCACGTCGCGTCACGTTTTGTAAGAACCACTAAGAGACAAGACATACACTGTCCTCCCTTTCTCTTCAGCCAATCATGAAAGGCAAGGAAAGGCTGAATTTACACTTTTCGTTATCTAGACCTTAATCTTTGTTTTGACAAGCTGGAAGAATGATCGGTTTTACAAAAATTCTGGCGTACATTTTCTCGCTCTCTCTCTCGTTAATAAATCAATCTAGCTAACTTATTTCTCTCCTTATTCAGACTAAAACACCTATTACAAGGCTCGGCAGGCTACCGCTTGTCGTCCCGACAAGACTTCTGTTTTCACTAGTTGCTAGCAATACATGATGAAATATTTCTATCTTAATTCATAATTCCTGACTGAATCTAAATGCAGTTATTGTTCTATCAAATTATACCATCTAAGTAATTCATTATGTTACGTTGCTTGACAAAACCTATTACAGGGTTCGGATCATGAAGAACATGTTTGTGTAATGATGCATCTTGATGTGTAGCGGCTTTTTGTACATAAAGAACATTCCTAGGAATCCAATAAGTAATGATAATTATCATTAGTAGTACAATTAACAGGATGTACCAATTTGACTGTTAAACTATTCTTTTCCACCAGTATTCTGTCCTTGATTTCTGTCAGGGTGTCTCAATTTGTAGATAATCTTTTCTATTTCCAAGGGGATTCACACAGATTGGTTAACAACAATCAAATTTTCTACCTTCCTAAATAAGACTCTGGGCCTCACAGGGTCCCAGGCCGGTGTTAGGCATCCTAACAAAATTCATGTCAACAACCTCAGGTTTTCTGTAAAAGGAGTTGCAATCCACACCTAGTTCCAATAACAATTCATTTACATATGCTTCAAATTCGTCTTGTAAGATAATTTCTGTTACGTTACAAACTAACATAACTTGGTTGGAATCCTTTTCACTAAATTCCTTGCAATAGCTGCGCAATTTCTTTCTGTACTCATGTGTTTCATTTGTGTCATTTAACATGTCGACATTACTATTTGGTGTACTTATGTCTGTTTCTTCTCTTGAATCTTCAAGTGACCTTTCTACGTCGTTATGTGTTGTGTCTATCTGTGTTTCTCTAGTCATATTTGTTTTCTTAACCCCTTCACTGCGGATATCAAATTCATAGGCCTACTCCCCTGTGCGGCAGGTTTAATTAAAATATAAAATAATTACTGATCATATTTCAAAGTGCCTAAATTAATAGGATGCTCATTCCATACCAGAAAATCTATGTTTCGTCTTGGTGGAGGCTACCAGCTAAGTGAAGAGTTACGTCAAAGTGCAGCAACAGGGCCGTGACCGTGCTGCCAGACGCACAATGAAACTACTTACTACTCAACATAATACAGCTTATTTTGGTACATAAATGCTTCATTCATGCATTCATTCATTCATTCATACTTCTGTTTTATATCCATCAAGAATATGTTGAATATCTTGACTATTTAGCCTCGCCATTGAAGTAGAGGGCGCGGCAGCGTCAACACGTCGTACTGTACCGCTTGACCTTATTAGTCACACTAACTCACGCAAGCAGAAAAAAGAGGTTCTATTATATCGCAACACGTGACACTGTTGCCATACAAGCCTATCACAACGAATATTTACCCATAATATCATTGAGCGCGCAGTTTAAATACAGAAACCATATATGTACCAGCCGCAGCGAACCCTTAAATAGCTGAGAGACCGTATTTGTACCAGCCGCAGTGAAGGGGTTAAGGTGATCTGCATGTTTGATTATTTCCTCTCCCGAGTCTAGAGATTGAATCTTGAACTTGTTTCCTCCTGCATTTGCAATTATTTTATAAGGACCTTTAAACTTGGGTGATAGCTTATTACTGTGGGCGATAGGTACATGGAGTTTTGCCATTACTAAATCTCCATGTCGTAACTTTACATCGCGTGCCGTTTTATGTTGTCGTTTCTGCATTTCCTCTGAGTATACTTTCATGTGGCTTCTTACTCTCTGGTGAATGACTTGAAATTTATGTTATCTATTTGCCACGTAATCATCCTGATTATACACAGGCTTGGGTTCAGCATCTAAGAGTTCATATGGGAGAACTTTATCTTCCCCAAACAATATGTAATGTGACGTTTCTCCAGTGGCTGAGTTTATCTGGGAATTCAGTGCACATTTGACATGTGGGATCCACGTATCCCATGCCATGCTGTACGGATCAATTAGACTCCTCAAACAAGTTATTACTTTGTGGTTGAGTCTTTCTACTACTCCATTACTCTGAGGTCTATAGGCTTGTACATTTATTTTCTTGATGTTAAATAGTTTACATAGTCCTTCTAGTATCTGATTGTTGAACTCTGTACCGTTGTCTGACACAATTACCTTTGGTGTCGTGAAATTGCAAATTATTTGTACGAATATTATTGATGCGACCGTTTCAGCCTTTTTATTTTTCATGGGCTGTATGATGCAATATCGGGAAAAATAGTCGATGGCGACTAGCAAGTATTTGTATCCATTTTCTGACAGTGGAAGCTCGAGTGTATCGATGTGATCTCTTTCCCATGGTTTCTGGGGTATAGGTACGTTAGCATTGGTGCTGGGGAACGCGTGTTACCCTTCACTTCGGCGCAAATCGTGCAGTTATCTACGTGGGAATATATGTCTTTTCTCATGCCTGGCCAGAAGTACTTTAGTTGTGCTTGCTTGTAAGTCTTATCTTTTCCGGGGTGTCCGCTGTGCGCACTGTTATGGAGCATCTTTAATACTTCTGGGACTAGTGTCTGAGGGATTACTAATTGTTTCACTATACCTCGTGTTACGTCTTTGCATACTATTTCCGCGTTTCTGTATAATAATTCATTGCATATTTCGAAATCGTTTATCTTGTATTTAGCGGGTAGTTGTGGTTCTTGACTACCTGTCGGGTCTGTTAGGTACGTTACTACCAAGGAATATAGAGGACAAGGAAGGTGGAATCCTATGCAGGCAGAAAATCTCTGCCCTATGCACTTGCTGGCGCTTAGATGGCGCTACCGTCGCTCTGGGATG
>JACEEZ010006767.1:219363-222334 GCA_016584305.1 Chionoecetes opilio
GCCTGTCTTCAGTCTTCAATCAATACCGCAATGTTGCCTCTCTTGCTCTCTTCTACCGTTGTTTTCATGCTCACTGCTCTTATGAAATTGTTAACTGCATGCCTGGCCCCTTCTCGTGGCCTCGCTGCACAAGACTTGCTACACTCACTCTCATATCCCATTTATGTCTATCATAAGAACATAAGAGCATTAGACAATTAGGCAGCTACAAGAGGCTGGGAGACCTACACGTGGTAGTTCCTGTTACTTAGCACTACCTACATCCACCTTTCATCCCCATCCATGAAATTATCTAGCCTCAAAATACAACCTTCAATTCATGTTAATACAAGAGTCACTAATGCTAGTGGTACACCCTGGTGGATCTATATATTGCAAGACCACGTTGTTGTTAATGGGGCGTCACGACAACTACCACCACAACAACTATCACAACAACTACCACATAACAAGAAGTACCACGACAACAACTACCACATAACAGAACAGGAACTTCCACGTGTAGGTCTCAACAGGAACTACCATTGTGTAGGTTTCACGGCCTCTTGTAGCTTCCTTATGTTCTTATGTTCTTATGTTTCCCATTTAACCCTTCTTCCCTCCTTCCCTCCCTTCTTCACTTTGCCTTCTTATGTCCCCTTCCTTCCCTGCCTTCCTATGTCCCCTTCCTTCCCTGCCTTCCTATGTCACCTTCCTTCCCTTCCTTCCTATGTCCCCTTCCTTCCCTGCCTTCCTATGTCCCTTCCTTCCCTGCCTCCTATGTCCCTTCCTTCTGCCTTCCTATGTCCCCTGCCTTCCTATGTCCCTTCCTTCCTTCCATGTCCCCTTCCTTCCCTCTTCTATCTAACGCTCCCCCTTCCCGCAGGACGGTGTTGGTGAGCGACCCGGCGCTGATGCGGACCGGCCTGGCGGACCCGGTGGCGTCAGGGCGCACAGACCTGCTGCTCTTGAGAAAGAGAGACTCTATCATCAAGGGACGGGAATGTCCTGCCCTGGGTGTGTGTGTGTGTGTGTGTGTGTGTGTGTGTGTGTGTGTGTGAGATAAGGGGGGGGGGGAGGAGGAGGAGGGGACTGAGGCGAAGGAAAGAACTGATGAAAACAATAGCTATAGTCTGTTTTTTTTTACGAGGTGAAAAATCCTGCTCCCTTGCTGCTTACTGACTGCTATTTGATGCCAGGAGAAGGGAATACTACGCTTCTTAATTTCAGCTGTATTTTATCATAGTTAACCATATTATCAGGTAAACAGAAACATAATTTTAAGCATGAGACTTTAAGATAGAATGGAATTTTCGCCTAGTTATAAAAAATAGACTATAGTTTTACGCGCATCCAAGACAAACAATTAGTGTTTTTCATAACATGGTACTAACTTGAAGGGTAAATATGTGGTCCTTCCCTGCAGGCATCATCGGCACCAGCGGCGATGTGTGGAGGCAACAGCGGCGGTTCACGCTGCGCACCTTGCGGGACCTTGGCTTCGGCCGCAACACGATGGAGCCCATCATGCAGGAGGAGCTGGACGAGTTACTCCAGCTGTTTACGCGGCGGCAGGGAGAGAAGGTGGATGTGGGGGTGAGTGTTAACTGAGTGTCTCTCTCTCTCTCTCTCTCTCTCTCTCTCTCTCTCTGTGTGTGTCTGACTGTGTGTCTGTAGCTATCTCTCTCGCACTCTCTCTCTCTCTCTCTTATCTCTCTCTCTCTCTCTCTTTTTCTCTCTCTCTCTCCTCTTGTAAGTTTCCCTTTCTCTCTCTCTCTCTCCTCTCTCTCTCTCTCTCTCTCTCTCTCTCTTCTTCTCTCTTCTCTCTCCTCTCTCTCTCTCTCTCTCTCGTTCTGTATTTACCCTTTCTTATCTCATACTGTTCTCTCTCTTTTTAACATATCTCCTTCTCTCATACTTTTCTCTTTCTATCAATTTACACCTTCTTTTCTCATCTCCTCTCTCTCTCTCCTCCTCTCTCTCTCTCTCTCTCCTCTCTCCTCTCTCTCTCTCTCTCTGTCACCCTATTTCTGTTATCCCTCAGCTACTCTTTACCGAGCTTGTTTAACGTTGTCTGGGCCATCCACCATCGGCAAGAGGTACTCCTACGCGACAAGACTCGAGGCGCTGTGCAAGTTAACAAGCATGCCTGCCCTTTACTCCCTTCCCCCAGCCCTCGGTACACATACCGTCCATCTAAGTATTAGTTATCTTCGGCTAGTCATCAGGGTAGAACAAGAAGTAACGGATTCAACTGGACAAGCGTTGATCTAAAAAGGAAATAGGAAAACGGTTCACAAAAGGATGTGTTTTGTTTGAGTTGTTAAGAGGATACTTTCCCTCAGAGCCCGTAATGTAAATTTTTTCTACCGCTGCACTTAGTGTTGGCCGAAGTTATCACCGGAGGGTGGTTTCACAAAACCCCGCTAACACCCGGGAAACCCTTCACAATAGGGTGTTGTGATGCTCGGTTTTAAGAAACTGCCATCTATCTCGCTCGCCTAGGGGATCGCACCCGGGACTTCTCGGTTGTGAGCCGAGCGTGCTAACCACATCACTCTGAGTACCCAGGGTGGTTAAAATGAATGTGGAAGGGATCAGTAGGACAGGTGATGATTATTGGTGGTAAATGGTGCTCACAGTAGATTATGGTGTTTGCAATGCAGAGATAGTGGTGATGACAGTACGGTGTTGAATAGTGATGGTAATGGTGGAGTTGACAGTTAAGGTGTTGCGTGGTGGTAGTGGTGGTGACAGTAAGAATGTTGCATGAAGGTGTTGGCAGTGTTGGTGTTGAGTGATAGTGGTGGTGTTGACTGTGGTGATGTTACAATGGTGTTGGTGTTTGACAGTGGTGGTGTTGACAGTGGTGTTGTGTTGTGTTGTCAGGTCCGTTGGGTGAAGAAAGTTGTTCCCGAACCTGTCCATCATACGCCACACCGATGGCTACATGGCGGACTCTGCCTTTATCGGGTGGGAGGAGAGTACGAAA
>JACEEZ010006768.1:0-40636 GCA_016584305.1 Chionoecetes opilio
AGTTGGATCGGGGTTTTCCCGATGATGCAGTTAATCTTTGCTGAGTCGCGGGAGTCCTGGTGATGGCTCTCGAGGCGCTGCACGAGGAGGCAAAGCCTTTGGGACTTGAGGTCTCCGGGCTCAAGACCAAGGTCCAGGTTTTTTGGAGACTTACTAGATGAAGCAGTACAGTCTGTTCATGCGTGTGGCGAGGACATTGAGCCCTTTTGGAAAGTTTTACATACCTTGGTAGCGCAGTCCAAAATTTGACGGCGGGGTCACGTCAAGAAGTCTTACGGCGGTTGGCATAGCCCACGGTGTTATGGACTCGCTCAGCGGGAGTATTTGGCGTTGTCCGGTACCTGTGCAGAAGGACAAAGATCCGGATCTTCAAGTCGCTTGTGATCCCGTCTTACTCATGGTTGTGAGACTGGACACCTAAATAGTGACTTGAAGAGACGAATTAATGCCTTTGGTAATAAGTGTCTTCGCAGAATATGGGGTATCGCTGGGATGATTACGTGTCAAATCAGCGATTGCACCGTGAGACTGAATCGAGGCCTATAACCTGTAGTCCGTCAGCGCCAACTTCGGCTATATGGGCATGTGGACGCTACCCTGAAACCGATCCTTCCCATCGGGTTGTATCTGTAAGAAGACAATCGGCGTGGAGGAGGCCAAGGGGGCGCCCACAAGGCTCGTGGCTGGGGCAAGTTGATGTTTCTTTCGAGAGCTGCTTGGTATGGGAAAGGGGACCTGCATGGGAACTCGCGTTTGGGTTTGCCCCCCGGGAGTGGCGTCTTAAGGGGGGCGAGGCGACGCGCCCCCGGCGTATGCCCCCAATGATTGATGGATAGGGGCCTGCGGGGCCCCCAACAAAGAGATATAGTGGTCTATGGACTTTTTCATATAGACTGGTTTATCAGTATATATGATATACTGTAATCTTCGAAAATGTTTGTTTCTATAATATTATCAAATAAAAAACAGTAAAACACGGTAAAGAAATGCCATTACGAGACTCTGAAGAAATATACAATAACTTAATATTCACTTCAACTCTTCGCCATTTAAAACTTTGCGAGTCAACTTTTATCATGAAGGGTATCAAAAAACGCAATTTTATTAGCTTTCCATTGCTTTTATTTCGTTTATCTGATAAATGATTTAGAACCATGCATAAATTAGCGTTAACTAAATAAATAAAATCATCAATCGGGTAATTTTCTCGATTGATGATTTTTATTTACTTATATATTTCGTTTTCTGATAAATGAATTAGTACTATGTATAAATTAGCGTTGACTAAATAAATAACCTCATCATCGGGAAAATTACCCCATTTATGATTTTATTTATTTAGTTAACGCTAATTTATGCCCTGGTTCTAATTAATTTATCAGATAACGAAAACATAGCAATGGAAAGTAATAAAAAATTTCGCTCTATTGATACCCTTCATGATAAAAGTTGACTCGCAAAGTTTTAAATGGCGAAAGTTGAAGTGAATATTAAGTTCATGTATATTCTTCAGTCTCGTAATAGCATTTCTTTACCGTGTTTTACTGTTTTTTATTTGATAATATTATAGAACAAACATTTACGAAGATTACAGTATATCATATATACTGATAAAAACCCAAACTATATGATCCGTATTATTATATTATATGAATCCGAGCGGCCTCCCATTACAGGCCCTTGTGCGACAGGCCGATATTCCGTGCGCAGTCCAGGTATACAGTGGTCTATGACTGATGTAATCCTGATGATAGACGAATTGAACGAGAACCACTTTTATTCTATTCATCCCAAGGACACGTGATCACCCTCCTGAGCCTGGTGATTGGCGGATGGTTAACCCCTTCACGCCCAGATCTTTCCTTGGCTATATGAAATTGGTGGGGGAGGGAACGAGGGGGGTGGTGGTAGGTGGACAAGAGGAATGGTGGGGGGAGGGGGCGAGAGGTATGGTGGGGGAGGGGGCGAGGGGGCTGGAAGTGGTTAACTGGAGGTATGGTGGGGGAGGGAACGAGAGGTATGGTGGGGGAGTGGAAGTAGGGGGCTGGTGGGGGGAGGGGGGCGTTACACCTTGCTGCAGTTAGAGGGGGACAAGGTGTACTTCCTGGTGATGGCCCCACAACCGGCGAAGGTGGGGACAACCGGAACGAACCTCGTCCCCTGCCGCCTGGGACGCCACGGGAAGAGAAAAAAAGAGGAGAAAAAAACCATGCTAGACCCAATATTGAACTACACAACAAGGATGGGGAAAACTATTACTGCTATTATAATTACTATGGCAACTACTACTACTGCTACTACAATTACTATTACAACAACTACTACTATTACAATTACTATGGCAACTGCTACTGCTATTACAATTACTATTTTTTTATTTTATTTTTATTTTTTACATCACAAAGGACTGGCCAAGGGCACAACAAAAATGGGTAACACAAAGCCCGTTTAGTTGCCAGTCCCTATAAAGAAGACAGTAAGAGAATAAAAAAAAAAAAGACGGTGACCCAATTTTAGTTCGGGAGGTGTCTTTTTACTCTTTTTTTGAAAAATTGAAATTAGGAAATAGAAAAATAAAAACGGAAGAAGTTCCAGAGGTACCAGTGAAAGGGAGAAAGGTTAAAGATATGATTAACTCTTGCTTGGGAAGAGGAAAAAAATAGGGATAAAATGTCTTGTGCAGCAGGCCGGGGGAGGGGGGGGGGATGAAAGTTAGCAAGTCAGAAGAGCGTGAGCATAAAATAAGGGTAAAGAGAGCAAAGAAGCAACATTGGGGCGGTGTTTTAAAGTTAAAAGACGTCGTAGAGGAGGGAGTTGATGAACAAAAAAGTTTTTGACCCCCCCTTTTTAGGAGGCTGTATGAGTGGATCCTTGGTCCGACGTTTGTAAAACTGCACCCAGGTTGATCAGGGAGGGCTGGTCATGACTAGAGGAGCCATTGGAAGGTACCTTTGGCACTTTGTCCCAAAGGGGCCCCGGTGCCACCTGGAAGCCTGCTTTTAAAGGTGGCTCAGGCTCTCTATTTTTCTGGGTGACATACACTCCAGATCACTGATCGTACTGCAAGGGTGACTCAACTAGGGCCAACAGGGGGGGAAAGGGGTGGTCTCCGCCCATTTGGAGAAATGCGGGGACGAAAGCTCTCGGGTATAGCGTTTTGCACACAAACGAATAGGCCCCTGCCCCCCCTTTCACCGCACGAGGGGCCTACCTCATTGACACTGGTTTCACGGCCCGTGTGAAATCTGCGCCCCAGCGTGAACGGATGTAGTAAAACGCAGATTAAGGGTCCCGGGCGGTAAAGATCTCCGGAATCCCGGGAAATAACCCCTGGTCAACATGTCCCTGCCCAGAGGTCTCCTCCCACTGGTCCAGGCTGTGAAGCGGGGCTTTCTCCCGCCCGGCTGAGGAGATCAAGTGTGGCAAGGTGCCCCACTCCAGATGGGCCCCCAACCCCAGTCGCTATGTACCTACATGGGGACCAGAAAAGCATGGAGACGGGCAAAGAATGAACACCCTGGAAATACTGTCAAGTACGCCTGCAGGTGTACTTAAACCTTACTACGACATCAAGGTTCACCACAGACTAAGGAGGGCCCCAAGCACATCCCAGCAGCTCAGAGTGGGGTCGCCCCCAAAAAGGGCCCCAAAAACAGCTGGCCTTGTCGTGCGGACGGAGCAGGGTTTCGCACACCAAAATGTGTCCTCCTCTCGCTGATGGCGGCAGATAGGACGCCGCAGGTTCGCCGTTGGCCCCAGATTTTTAAAGCTGGGGGCTGGGAGGAGTATGGGGACCCATTGTAAACCTGCATCACCAAGCTGAACTTGTCAGCCACCAGCTTGCAACACGATAGCTGGCGCCTGGCCGGTGCACGAGCGGCTTTCCCCTTCACTGCCCGGGGATCAGATCCGGGGAATCTGGTAACCCGACGGGGTTTTCCGGGAGTTCCTATCAACATCGGGGCACCGAAAGATCGTGAAGGGTGAGGGGGGAGGGCGCGGGCCGAGAGGGGTTCATGGGGGCTCGGGCCCCCCCCGGGGGGGGACCATCCCGCTTCCGGTCTAAAAAAGGACATGTGGACACGTTCTAGGCCAACGTGAGGCTGTGACCTGGATGTAGTCCTGTAAACCAACTGACAAAGAGCTTACCAGCTATCATTTGGAATATTTTGGTGCATGATGAAATAAAAGGAAAACCGGGACCCTGCGTACTCTTTTAAAGCATTATTCGAAAAGGGGTTAAATAAAAAGGCGTTTTTCATAGTAAGAATTTGCTAAAATGCAAAAAGGGAACTAGATAAAATGTTTGAATTCAATTTTACATAGAAATTGGATGCCAAAGTTGAGAAAAAGAATTTTTGTTATAGGGCGTCCCCTAATAAGATGGCTACACTTATTTCCAAACACAGAGGAAACATTCGTATTTTGGTAATATTCGGGGGGATCACTTTTTTCACCATAATAATCACAATCTGTATTTGTCATATTCTAGAGGTATAGCTTACGACACCTGCAAAATATAACATAAAAGGTGCAAAAAAGCAAAAAAAACTTCCCTGCACAAAAAGTAGGGCGCCGGCGGCTTCTTTTGCCCCGCATGGTCCTGGGGCCAGCCCAGCAAACAATACGCCGGCGATGTAGGTAAGTCGAGATATACTCCTCTTTAAAAACTTTTTTGGGACGGGAGCTACTCTGCGCAATCGATGGCCGGCCAGACTTTACCCCTAGGGAAAGTCTCGCCCCCCCCCTGTCGGACCAGCAAGCTACCTACTCCTTTTCCGGGACGTAAAGGGGCCAAATATTATGACGTAATTTACCCCATCATCGAGGAGGTGTGCCCCGGGCGTATCTTATTAAAAATAAAATTCATTTATCTTCCCTAATAGCGTTAACCACCGAGGTAAGGTTGAAATATAGCCTATGGTACCGGCGTGGCGTGTTTTTACAAATTTTTAGGAACAAGCCTTAAGGTAGGGGGGCCGCCTGGGCCCCGTGGGGGACTCCCTTCGGGTTTTTGTTGTATTATTTGTTATTGGGCAGCCCCTTTTTTTAACCCAATAGCGGAATCCTGAGGGGAATTTGTTGGGGGACGGGGCGGGGTTTGGCATCCACGACTAGATTAATGTTGTTTCACTATATCGAAATTTGGCGTTTTTGAGAAAAACTTTTTCGATGCCTGCCCCCAGGACCTTGCACTAGGGGTTGGGTTTATCGGACGTTTGACCGTCTTTGCCCCTGAATGGTAATTAGGTCCGTTTGCTACCTTTAATGGTACAGTACTTGAATTGCCCCCCAAAGGGAAGGGAATTCTCCCCACCATCAATGTTCCTTTTTTTTTACTCCGGGCCTATTAAGCGACAGTTATAATTTTATTTATTAACAAAACATACCCAATCTATATATTTAAACAGCTTTCCCCCGTGTTGGAATTGGGGCCCGAATACGGGGGGGTTGTTTAGCCGAGGTTATTTGGGGTTTTGGGGGATCGGGTTTTGACATGTTACGAAACCCAATGTCCATGATTGTATTAAAGTGAGTTTTAATTATTTTGGATAAGCGAAAAACTTTCCAATAAGGAATACCTTTTATTTTTCCCTTTTGCACCTTTTAAAAAGGGAATCGCCAAAAAACTTTTATGCGGCAAAATTTTTCAGTGGTTTTTCTTTTAAAATGGACGATAACTCGCGGTCCACCCCCGTTCCCAAAACTTTTCTATTTTATTTTTTTTTTAGTATTGTCCCGTATTAAGCATTCGGTAACTTTAAAACTTATTAAAATTGTAAAAAATGATATAGTTTCTAAGACTAAACTCATACAACAAAAAACCCCCCCTTTCCCCAAGGGGCCCCCCCCAACCATATAGGGGGTTAGGTTGGGTTTCATAATCTCGGGGGGGGTCGAGGGGGGGGACCCTCCGAAAGGAGGTTAGTTTTGGTTCTATCCATCTGAAAAAAAAAATTTTAGGCAAAAAGTTTTGGTCTAAAAAAATTTGCCGCGCAGTCCTCGCCCTTTTTTGACCAAAAGCAAAAATTTTGGCAGGAAAAAAAAATTAGTTCCCAGAAAATACCGCGAGTCCCGTCCTTTTAGACCAAAGCACAATTTTGGGAAAGGAAAAACGGTTATTCTGGTTTTTGCCCTACCCCCCCTCCCCCCACAAAAAAAGTTTTGGGGCCCTGGGGAATGCGGGAATTTGGGGGGGGGACAAAATATGCATGAAACGACAAAATTTTTTTGATTTTAGGGGGTTGAAAAAAAAACACCAGTTTGGGGAAAATTCATTGGATTTCTTCTGATCAAGAGCGTGTAAACTTGACGATCCTCACAGAATGATGACCAAAGTGTCGAGAACCCCCCCCCCCCAACCCCCCCGCTGGAGGTAGGTTTTGGGTTTATTTGGTTGGTTTTGGGTGGGTTATTTTGGTAGGTTAGGTTGATCGGTTAGGTTAATTTAAATTTGGTTAAAATTTAAAGTTAGGTTGGGTTATCGGTGGGTGAAGCCCCCCGCTATGTTGGGTTTAATTTGGTTAGGAAAATTTTCTCTGATAAAAGGGAAAATTTATTTTAAAATTAGGGGTTTGCCCCCCTACAAAAGTCTTAAATTACGGTCCCCGACGCTTTTTTGCTCCCCCCCCGAAAACCCCGCTTTCCCCCACAGGGCCCAAACTTGTTTGGGGGAAGTGGGAGTATGGAAACCTAGAAATTCCCGGAAAAGTAGTCAGTGTCTCGGAAAGACCCCCCAGTCTTGTCCTTTTACAAAGGCCTAATTTTAGCAAGGAAAATCTAGCAGTGTTACAGAAAACTGCACAGTCCCGCCATTTTTAAAAAGCATAGTTTTCCCCAAAAAAAAATTTGTCATGTTCAGAAAATGACCGCGCAGCCTCGTTCTTTTTTCCCCCCCGGATTTTTCCCTAATATCCCTACAAAACAAACCATACTTGGGCGGGGTTTTCCCGGATGTGTCGGGACGAGAATTTCGGAGACGAGGTCCGGGTCCCGTTCTCATTATCCCTGAATGATACTTTGGGTCCTCAAAGCTGCCTCTTCCCCCTTAAATTATATTTATATGGTCAACCATGATGTCTCCCCTTTTTTTCCCTCATTTTTGGTTAATCAGGATGGCTGGCCCTTTTGCCCTAGAAATATTTATTAAAAGCTCAGGATGTTGCGTCTAAATCATTGCCTCCAAATGGTTTATTTTGGCAATCGGGGACCCTTCCTTATGCTTTATACAGGATCACTTTCTGGTAAAGCCAGAGGCCACGAAAATCGCTGATTAAAGTTTGTAAACATTTATCTCGTGGCAGCTTGTGTTTGGGTATGATCTGAATAAAATAAAAACACTGCTGTGATTCGCTTTTAGCGAGGATGACTTCATTGTTTCGCCACCCAATCAGCTGTCCTGGGGAGTTTTCCCGGATACTTCCTTGCCCCCCGGGGGTATGTCCATTTTCGGGGGATTTTTCAAACACCTGGGCGCAGGGGGGGGGGGGGTGAGGGTTGCGCCGGAGTAGTTTTACCCATACTTACCCCACTTACTTACGCTTTTTGGGGGATCGGGCCCTGGTAAACAAAGTCTCGTTTTTTCACGCCGATCTCGGGCGCTGGGTCCCATACATTTTTCGGGGAAATGCAAGTCCGAACCACCCAAAACCCGCCCAAAAATCATAAACCGCCTCCCCTATCCTAATTTTTTTTTACTTTTTTTAAAATTTTTTTTTTGCAATATTTTTTTTTAAATCGATTGTAAATTTTTTTTTAAAAATACTTTTAAAATTTACTTTTTGAAAATTTTTTAAAAATACTTTTTTGACTTTTTTTTAAAATGACTTGCCCCGATTTTTTTTAAAATTTTTTTAAAATACTTTGAAATGATTTTTTTATTATTTTTTAAAAGATTTTTTTTGGAAATTTTTTTTTTAAAAATTTTTAAGGGGACATTTTAAATTAATTTTTTTTAAAAATTTTTAAATGCTTTTTTAAAATTTTTTTTAAAAGACTTTTTCGAATATTTTCTTTATATATTTTTTACTATTTTTTTTTATTTTGACTAAAATAGCTACGTACTAAGCTACAGCTCTACAGCTACAAAGCTACTTTTGTTTACCTACTTTTTTATCTTTTTTTTTTTTTACCCAACTATATATATAATATAATATTATACCCTTTTAATTTATATTTCTAAGCTGGCTAGTGATTTGTTGTTTTCATCCATTTATCATGCTTATTCATTTTTTTTTTATTATTTTCTATGACCGATAAAATGATTTTTTTACCCTACCTTTACCTCCTTTTACCTACCCTTTTTTCCCCTACCCTAAGCTGACTTTTGTACAGTTTTTACTACTACGGTATTTTAGGGTATTTTAGGGTGTTTGGGGCATATTAGGAGTTTTAGGGTAATTAGGGTTTTAATTTATAGGGTAGTTTTAGGGTTTTAGGGTATTGTTGGGTATATTAGGATATTAGGGTATATTGGGGTAAAATTTTGGGTATTTTTTTTAGGGTATATTGGGTTTTTTTGGGGTTTTTTAAAAAAGGGTATTTTGGGGATTTTGGGGTATTTTAATGGTGATTAGGATAGTTTTAGGGTAATTTAGGGTATTTTTTGTTTTTTGGGGGTCTGGAAAAATTTCATGGATGGGGAGGGGGGGGTGGATGTAAGAAGTGTTAAGAAACAAGAACAACCATGTAGGTCTCGGGGCCCTCTTGTAGCTTCCTTTTTTTTATGTTTTTATGACTTTTGGTGTACGTATTTTCATCACATTATACCCATGCTTTTTATTTATTTATTTTTTGTTTTGCCTGATCGAAAAATAAAGAAAAATTTAAAATATCTTTTTTTGCTTTCCAGATGAGTGAAAAAAATAGGTTTTTAAAAATAGGGGTACAACAAAGGTTTAGTAACTAAAGTATGACTAACTATGGTCAACGCCTGAATAAAATAAAAGGCTTTAACATTGACCATAAGTAAAAAAGAAAGAAAAAAAGAAATATTTACCGAAGAATATAATAAAAAATACAAAAATAAATTAAAATAAAGTTTAAAAAATTTAATGTTAAAAATACGGGAAAAGAAAAAAAAATAGAAAAGACAGAAAAAATAAAAAAAAAATGATAATTAAAAATTTTAATAAATAAAAAAAATAAAAAAATAATAAAATCTAATAATAATTAAAAAATTTTATTCTTTATAATTTTTCATTTTTTGGGTTGAAAAAAAAAGTGAGTGAAAAAAAAAAAAAATGAGTGAAAATTTTGAGAAAATTTAAAAAAAATTTTGAGTATGAGAAAAAAAGTGAAAATGAAAATAAAAAATGAAATTGCAAGAAAAAAGAAAGCCTTACCCAGTGGATGATAGAAAAAAAAATTAAAAAATTAGTAATAATAATAATAAAATTTGGAAATAAAAAAATAAAAAAAAAATCGGGCCCCGCCCACCCGGGCCCCCCACCAGCCCACACACTCCACAAAATTCGTCCCAGACCCGAACTTCCGGCACACGCACGACATACACGCTGCCTATAGGGGAGGGGGAGAAAAAGGATTTATAAAATAGTCATTTTAAACCCCCTTTACGCCCCAAACTTTCCTCTGCTTAAAAAAAATGTCTGTAGCAAAAAATAACGAAAAGTCCTATATAAAAAATTAAATTTGTGGACAAAGGATACTAAAAAGTATATCTATTAAAAATTGCTTTTTGTCACTAAAAATCGTCAAAAAGTAGTCAAAATTTCAAGGGGAAAAAAAAATTCTGGGGCTCAAGGGGGAAAAAAACTGTTTTTCCTCATGCGTGAAAGTGTATGTGGTGTGTGGGTAGTGGGGTTGAATCAAGCGGGGTCCTTTTTTTGGGGTGGAGTGTGTGGTGTGTGTGTGTGTGGTGTACATCACCACCACCAAGTTCACGAAAAGGGAAATGCGATTTTAAAAATTTTAAGGGGATCCTTTCCTTTTCCTTTTTTTGATACACACAAAAACACACACACAACACAATAAGAAAATAAGAAAAAAAAGGAAGCTACAAAGGTGGAAGACCACACGGGAGTTCCTGTTATTTGGGCCTACCACATCCACCTTTTCCCCCCCATAACATGTCCAGCCTTTTTAAAAACCCCCCAAAGACTCCGCCTAATACCTAATAAAAATGAGTCCTTCCCCCATTACACCCCCTTTTTTGAACCCGTTCTTCCTTTCTTTTTATATCACAGTACGCTTTCCACTTTCCTTTTCCAACACACACACAGTTTTTTTTCAAAGCATTGAACACACACCACAAAATTATTCATTTAAAGCATTTCACACCACACACACCACACACTGTATTCATTAAAGTTACCCACAACATGTACAGAGCCTTCAATCAATATCTTACTCTTCTTTCATTTTAATCCTCTATAATAGGGGCCCCAAAATTATTGGGTCATTATTGTTTATTTTTGTTAGGTTGTTTTTTGCAGGTATATATGGTGCTCCCCGATTCCCCACAGGTAGGTTCATGGACTGAGCGAGTGTTTCTATGTAACAGTGCATTTATAACCCTTTTTTATAGGCCCCTTTTTTAACATTTTTTGCCATAGAACAGTTTTGCCTTTTTTTTCATCACTCTCTGGGATTTCGTCTCCACAAAAACTGCCACAAAAAGTTACTTTACCCCCCTACACTTTTTTGGAACACTTCATTGTTTTTTTTTGGCGGGAATCTCAACCAGTGACATTAGTTGTGTGTCTGTTTCATGTATTTTCTTTTTTTAGCTTAATTTTTCTACTAAAACTTTCAAGACCTTTCCACAAAAACAGTAAAAACCCTCGCATAAGGACAATTGGGGGGGGGGGTGATCCGATTTTCGATACTGTTATACCGAAAAAGTAAAGGGGCAGCTGAATTTGGGGAAGGTCTTCTTGCTTTTATATGGGAGGGAAAAGGGGTAGGGAAAAATAGGGTAGGGTAAGGCTTTTTGAAAGGGAGGCAGGTAGGGAGGTCACCCGTGGAAAGAGAGGGGAACGCGAGTGAGAGCTACGGCGGGGAAAACCCCACGGGATAACCCGGGAAACTTTGTTTGTGGTATTTTTAAAACTGCTGAATTATTTCCTCTCTTGTCTTCTTTCTTTACTTTTACTTTAAACATAAAAAAATATAAAAACTTTTATGGGAAAAAATATAAACAATAATAATCAAAAAATGAGAAAAAAGTTTTATTTAAATTTTTATTACTAATATTACTTGAAGAGGAGGGAAATGCCAAGAAAAAAGGAGGAGGAAGAGTGATAAAGATAATAATATTGTTTTCTCTTCTAGGTCTGTTCATTTGGGGATGCATGTTGACCATTATACCTCTCCTCTCTCTCCTCTCTCATTTTTCCCCCTTAATCTGTGAATAAAAAATTTAAACAATTATTCATGAAGTGGCTTTTTTTGATATTTTTAAAACACCCAAAGGGGGGTAAAGCCCGGCAAGCCCTCACCCCCACCACAAGCACAACCCACACACAGCCACTCCCCCTCACAGGTGTGTCTGGATATCTGGCCACACTTTGCTAGGGAAAACACTTGCCCCAATACCACTTGTACTTCCTTCCCAGTGTGGGTGAGATGTGTTGTTAGACTGCTGCTGGGTAAAAGTTTTCCACACTCCTGACCTCATAGTTTCCTCACCGTGGGGTGGCATTTGTGTGTTAAGATTTCCCCCTTTTGGGGAAATGTTTGCTTACACCCTGACACTCAAAATTTCTCTCACCAGTATGGGTGGCATGTGTGGTTAGAGGCTCTTCGGGTAATGTTTTCCCACACTCCGACAAACAAAGTTCTCTCACCGGTGGGTGAGCAAAATGTTTTAAGACTGCCCTTTTGGGTAAATGTTTCCCACACTCCTGAAACCAAGTTTTTCCACCAGTGTGGTGAGATGTGTGTGTTAAAATGCTCTTCTGGGTAATGTTTTCTACACTCCTGACACTCAAAATTTCTCTCACAGTTGGGTGAGGGGTGTGTGTGTTAAAATGGCTCTTTTGGGGAAAAGTTTTTTCCACACTCCTGACACTCAAAAATTTTCTTTTCCCCTGTGGGTTTTACATGGTGTTTAAAAGTGCTCTTGTGGGGAAAAAGTTTTTCCACACTCCTGACACCAAAGTTTCTCTCACCAGTGTGGGTGAGGATGTGTTGGGGTTTAAGACGCTCTTGTGGGCAAATGTTTCCTACAACCCACATTTAAATTTTTTTTCCCCCAGTGGGGTGAGTAGTGGCTCCCAAGATCACCCTTACGAGTGAAAACTTTGCCACAGTGGTTTCACCTCGCCCTGTCTTGGTGTATGGGGAGGAAGTGTGGGGATTAATCCAGCCTTGCGGGCACACTTTGCCACAGTATACAAGATAGGTCCTCACGCCCCCCATTGAGCACCCCATTCTCCAGCACCCTGTGGTGGGGGGCATCACTGGTCCGCCCCGGAAAACCCCGGGGGAGGCCCCGGGGGTGAACCAAGCGTTCCCCAATATAAAGGGAAGCCGGGGGGATCCTGGCGTGGGCCCCGACTGGACTTTCACTCACCCTGTAAATTTTGGGGGCCCAGCACACAAACAGGGAAAATGCTTTCCTTTAAGGGTGCTTCCGCTTTACCCCCCAGCTAACATCTAGCCAGTGTTTGCGCCAAGGAGTAAGGCCCGCACGGACCTCACGCCCACCTCTACAGGGTAGGAGTGGAGGGTGAGTGGAGTGACGCAGGCAAATGCAGGCAGGCAATGCAGGCAAGTGTACTAAACCCTTTCACATAGGGGACAACCAATAATGGGTAATTGGGGAGATAATGGGGGGTTTAGAGAGAGGGGGGGCGGGCTCTCTTCCCCTTCTCTCTCTCTCAATAAAAAGGGAAGGCAGAATATAAACATGAAATTCTTTATTCAATTGAAATTGCTCAGAATGTTATTCAGGCATAAGTAAAAACAAAAACTTACAGTAAATATTTCCCTTAAATCAGTACATACACATAAAGAGAGAGACGGGGGGGAGGGGAGGTCAATCCCTGCCCCTGGGATTTCAGACAAGTGACCGTTCCCCCCAGCCCACCTGTCCATGGGCTCATTTGCCACGGACACAATTTCACTTTAAAAAAAAACTACTATTTTTAATAGAAAAAATTTTCCTGAAAAAAAAGGGTCAAAAGGAAGAAAGGGAAAGGGAAAATGAAAGGAAGGAAGGAAGGAAGGATGGAAGGGAAAGGGTGAAAAGGGTGGGGGGGGAAGGAAGGAAGGGAAAGGGAAAGGGAAAGGGAAGGATAAAAGGGAAAGGGAAAGGAAAGGGAAGAAAAAGGAAGGATGGAAGGGAAAGGGAAGGGGAAGGGAAAGGAAGGAAGGGAAGGGGGAAGGGAAAAGGAAAGAAGGAAGAAGGAAGGAAAAGGAGGGAGGAAGGAAGGAAAGGAAGGAAGGAAGGAAGGAAGGAAAGGGAAAGGGAAAGGGAAAGGGAAAGGGTGGAAAGGGAAGGGAAAGGGGGAAGGAAGGGAAAGGAAGGAAAAGCAATAAAAAGGAAGACCAGAAAAAAAAAATAAAAAGAAAATATCAAAAGAAAAAAAATAATTATAAATATAATCAAGTAAAAAAAAATCTGCTAAAAATAAAAGTCACAAAAAATGTCTCTCTCTCTCTTCTCTCTCTCTCTCTCCTCTCCTCCAAAAAACCCTTTTAAAAATACTACTACTAATTACTACTACAGTACTACCCCATACAAAAGTAGTTCGTTTAAAAAGTTTTCGTACACCAGAGATTCGTTTAAACCATAAGTTGTTTGTGTTATAGGAAACCATGTCGTTCGTACACCCCTCCAGTTGAACTTTTACTACTAGTCGAAAAAAGACACCCGGTTGTACGAAAAAAATCTAATCGTGTACAAAAACTAAAAAACCCGGACGAAACATTTTGTACGAAACTCCCTATAAAACCCCTTTGCTAGGGGGTTGCTAGGGAGAACGGTCACACCTATAAAAACCATTTCGTACAAAACGAGTGCCCAAATTTTCCAAAACCATGCCAACTATGCAGGAAACGCCACCTGGTGATATTTATGTACTGGTTCATTTTAGCCCCACTAGACCAGATGAAACACAAAAGCACAGACTCCCAGATAGCCCCTTCTAACGTCCTAAATCAGGGTGTAGAAAGTAAATATAACGCCCCACACGTTGACAGCGATAAAAACGGTATACGGCCCCCCCAAATCGGTGGGGGCCCCAAAACGAAAAAATTTTTCGGGGAAATTTTTTGGCCTAGAGTAATATAATACCCAAAAAAAAAATAGTTAAGGAGTTGTACACAGGTTTTTTAATTTTTTCGTACACTGATTTTTAGGTTTTTTTTTGTAATACCCGTGTCTTTTTGTAAATCTATAGTCAAATTTAAACCCGAGCTGAGGTACGAAACACTATGGTTTTTATGGGTACAAATAAATTTTTGGTGTAGAATCTCTCTGGGATAACATAAAATCACCCGGACAACGTTTTTTTCGATGTACAGACGTGTGGGGCGTTAATACTTTCATTTTCATCCATGATTTTAGGAAGTTAAAGGGGCTATCGGAGAGTCCCGTGTCTTTTGTGTCTTTATCTGTGTCATAGAGGGGTATAAATGAACACAGTACAAAAATACACCCGATGGTGACCCACACTAAATCGCCCGTGGGGTTTTGTTCCAATGTCCCCCCGCCGTTTTTCCCCAAAAAAAAAAGAGTAGTAAATTTTAAAAGTCTATACTTGACTACAAAAAAACAATGTGAAACAGAGAGATATCAGTCATATAAAAACTATTCATCTTCAGGGCACAGACACAGCGTAGTAGGTATTTGTTAAAATTTTGGGGACACAAATTTGGGGGTTGGGTTTTGTTCACCTTAAAAAATTCTAAAAAAAATTTTTTCTGGAAAATTTCCCCGCAAACACCGATTTGATTCTGTTGAGAAAAAAACAAAAAAATGGATCAAGCTTTACGAAAAATCTGAGAAAGATGGAGCATGAACCAGGGTGTGGGTGTGAGACAAAAGGGGGTATAAGGAAAAAAATGAGAGAGTTGGGGCACAAGAGAAAGGGTGAATGAATGAATGAAAAACAAGTTTGAAAAAATTTTAGAAAATGGAGAAAAAAGAAGGGAGGTCAAAAAGAAGTACGCAAGACCAACTTATAAAATACTGTTTAAGTCAGGACAAAAACCTCAAAAAAGACAAAGGGGTTTTGGGGAAAGAAAAAACTTTGGGGTTTTTTGTGGGGGGGAAAAGGGGGAATTAAAACATTTTCTGCCGGGCCCAGCCCCAGTAATGAAAAAAAAAAGTGTGAGGCTACAACAACCTTTCTAAGGGGGAAAAAGGCTATAGTGGGGGGGTTTTTGTTTGGGGAGGGAATGGGGAAGAAGCAAAAAGAACATCAAAAAGTTTTTGGATGACCAAGAAAATAAGAAGAAAGAAAAAGAAAAAAAACTAATAAGATGAATAAGAAGACAATAATTAAAGACCCCGACAGCAAAAAGAAAACACGTTTAGGGGGGTCCGGAAAAAAAGGCCTGACTCCCGACCCCCCCAAATGTACTGAAAGAACTGAATACTTTTGGAGATAAAAAAGATGCTTTTAATAGGGAAAGGGTTTAAAATGAGAAGGAAAAAAAAACTACCTAACCCCCCTTTGACCATAACCCAACTATTCCCCCGCTTTAACCCCCTAACTAAAGCCAAATCTGCTTTAAAAATGTCCGCGGCAAGGGAAGAACAGAGGCGATGCAGGTCAAAAGGAAAAAGGTGTGGGGGGACGTAAAAATTTTCTCTCGCCCCCCTATAAAAAACATGTCATATCCCAGGGGTTTTTTTCGACGCACCAAAATTTCCCCAAACCCAAAAGGGGGCATGGTTTTTTTTTTCCTTATTGTATTCTAAGAGACATTTTTTCCTTGAGCTTTCCCTCGCAAAACAATAGTTTCAGAGATATAGAACATTATAGGTGGGGGGAGGAATACGTCTCCTTGTATACAAAATGCCTCCCTCTTCCTCTTCTTGTGACCTGCATTGCTTTTGTTTGGTATTTTATTAAACTTTTTTATTATTGGACCCAGTTAGGAGGTTAAAGGTAAGTAAGGTAAGGTAAGGTAAGGTAAGGTAGGTAAGGTAAGGTAAGGTAAGGTAAGGTAAGGTAAGGTTAGGTTAGGTTAGGTTAGGTAAGGTACCACGGGTGCGCCTCCGAAACAAAAGCGATTCAGGTCACAAGAAGAGAAGAGGGAGCATTTTGTAAACAAAGGAGACTTATTCTTCCTCCATCTAAAATGTTCATATCTCCGAAACTATTGATTTGCGACGGAAAGCTCAGAGAAAATGTCTCTTAGAATACAATAAGGTCAATATAAAACATGCTCCCTATTGTGTAGGGAAGTTTGGTGCTGTCGTAAAAATTTACCATCTCCACAAGTAATGATTTGTGACGGAAGCTCAGAGAGAATGTTTCCTAGAATCCAATAAGGTAAACAGAAACCACACTCCCAATTGTGTGTGTGTGTATCTGTGTGTGTGTTTGTGTGGGTGTGTTTGTCTGTGTGTCTGTGTGTGTGTGTGTATCTGTGTGTGTGTGTGCGCGTGTGTGGGTGTGTTTGTCTGTGTTTGTGTGTGTGTGTGTGTGGGTGTCTCTGTGTGTGTGTGTGTGTGTGTGTTTTGGGGGAAGGGGGAGAGTATGGGCAAACACTACCGTAGAAATTGACCGAAACAACTTGTGTACGAACTGACTCCACCCCTTCTGGTCCTAGTGTAAAATACATAACAATAAAAAAAAACTAACACAAAAACAAAATAACGTCAAAAAAGTCAATTCGGACAATTTCCTTCCACACCAATCACCAAAATCCCACACAAAAACCGATAATTCCCACAGAAACCCATCAAAGTATCCTGTAATATGGAGCTACAAACACGTCTTTACATAACCCTTAATAGACCCTTAATTAAAGGTGACACAAGGTTAACTACGCGCTATAAAGGTGTGGGAGTGCATGATAATACTCACTCGTTAGGTATTGTGGTGTCTTCGATGATAACTACGTCGTCATTGTCCGAATTGTAACTATCGTCGACGTCCATTTGTTGTGGGTTGGCCATCTTGGTGGTCTTGATCTTGATCTTGATGTTACAGGTGGCCTTTTCTTCATAGGCCAGGCCTTTAAACCGGCTGCTCCTGTAGTCTTGTTCTTGTTCTTGTTTTAGGGCTGTAGAGTCTATTGTCTATTTCTCATATACCACATTCTTTCCAAAAACTCTTTCACTGTCTCAATCATCCGTCCACTTGTCTCACCACACAGTCCCAGCAGTAATAACATCCATTCTCTTCCTGTCCTTTCAACCACCTCGTTCATGTCACCTCCCATTTCAGTCAAAACCACCCGCATCATTTCCATTCTCTCCCCGCTATACTTCTCACATTCTAGTATCACATGTTCCACTGTTTCATCCTCACCCATGTCACACATCTGGCACACTTTGCTGCCTGACTCGGACCATCTATAGTTCCTTGCATTGACATCTAAGCACTGTGTTCTGGCTTGGAAGAGAAGGTCGCCACCCCGGGTTCCATCATACACACTTTCATACGCTGGTGCCTCTTTCTCCTTATACCATTCTAGTGTTTTCTTTTGCTCCATCTCATTTTTCCACTTACTCAGCCCCACATACTTCACTACTCTATCGATCTCAGTTTTCCACTTTCTCACATCCCACTCAAGGCCTTCTTCATCACCATCAACATCTTCCATTCAATTACATTCGGTCTTCCATCTATCAGTTGATACATCCACCAAATCGCAATCCTCCACTTCTTTCTACCATTTTTTGGCATCGCTTCCCCATTTACTACTACAATTCACTCCACAAATAAACTTTTCGTGCCAATCTTGTGTCCTCCATTCGTTCCAGTCTGGATCTTATACCTGAGTGTTGCTTTCGAATGTCTCTCCCTAAATGTACTCCATCCCATGTCACCTCTTAAAACCTTCAGTCGCTGCATATCTGGGTGCATTCAGTGCCATTCTTGGCTACTTTATTTTGTCCCACTTCCAATATCTCTATTTCACTCTCATTCCATGCAATCACCTCCATACCATACATAATGCTTGGGACAGCCACACTTTTCCACACTTCCCTCAACACATCATACTTGCTTGCCCTCATCCTTGCCACACTCCCAGTCGACCACCCACTGATTGGCCTGGCTGATCTTTTCAGCCTTTGCTTTTCCACATCCATTGGAACTCATGCACATCCCTAGGTACTTGTATTCACTAGTTTGTTTTCTAATTCATTTTCTCCCAGTCTCCATGTAGCGTTTTCTGTCATCCTCTGTTATATTTACTATCATCACCTTATTTTTCTCACGGCTAAATTTTACTCCAAAGTCTCTCCCATACTCATTCACCACATCTAACAGGCTCTGGATTCCTCGGCCGACTCACTCATAACTACCATAACATCTGCATACATTACAAGCTTATTTTGTCATTTCCTACTCTCACTCCTGCATCCATTCTTCTCATCCTTACTGCCAGTTCCTCAGTATACAAACTAAACAAGGTTGGGGGACAGAGTGCATCCTTGCCTAACACCTCTCTCACTCCTACCCATTCTGTTTCTATACTACCTAGCCTATATTTGCTCTAGTGTCTTCATACATGCTTCTCACTATGTTCACTATCTTTTGGCTCAACCCAACCTTTTCCAAAACCTTGCATAACATTTCTCTGTTTACTCTATCATAGGCTTTCTCAATGTCTAGGAACCCAAGGTAACAGTGTCTTTCCCTCCCTTTCCTTCTTTTCAATTATTTCATTCACCACAAACATGTTGTCCTCTGCCCTCCTATCCACTCGAAAACCATTTTGCTCCTCACCTAACACCATAGCTCTCTCCAACCATTTACACAACCTTTCCTTCAACACTGCCTAAAAACTTTACCTACTGTATTCATTAGGGCTATTGGTCTATAGTTCTTCAATTCATTCTTACTCTTGTATCCTCCTTTATGCAATAGGGTTACTCTACATTCATTCCATTTTCTAGGCACCCTTTCTTCTTCCACACACGGTTAAATAGGTCAGTCATCCTGTCAATCACCACCTCACCCCCCATTCTTGTACATCTCATATGGTATTTCATCCGGGCCTGCTGCTTTTTTCATTCTTTTGCCTCCTTACACACTTCTCTACTTCATCCCTGCTAATCCATTCATTCAACTCTTCCGCATCTTTTCTTTCCAACGTTATACATTCTGGTCTTACGTCAAAGATTTCACCCACGCCTCCTATGTCTTCCCAAAAGTTTTTTATAACCTCTTTGATTTTTGTCTCATCTGTTACACATTCAGCATTTACTTTCAATGCTTTCACATCTTCATTCCCAGCCATCTTTTTCTCCTCTCATGAATCTGTACCACTCCCGCCCACCTGCAAGTCCTTTCTCTTTTAGGGATCGATCTTACTCCTGTCACACATAACTTTCGCATCTCTTATCTTTCGTTTTGTTAGTCGCTCTGTTTCACATATTCTGTCCATGCATTCTGGTATTCATCCTCCGCTTCTTCACTTTCTTGCTCCTTTTCTTTAACCCTCTAATTTCCTGTTTAACCTTTTTCGTTCCTTCCTTGCCTCTCTAATATCCTCATTCCACCATGGTTTATTTACTCTCTTTCTTCCATTTGTTCTAATAAACCCTATTTTTTTAAGTGCAGCGCTCCTCACATTTTCCGTTAGTCTCTCATTTAGCTCATTCACCTCCTGTACTCTTTCTCTGTCCCACATCTCACTCAGACACACTTGAAAATCTTCCCATTTTGCATCTCTCAACCTCCATTTGTTTTCAACCGTCCTTACTTTTTGGCTCACTTTTATTCCACTTCATACAGTCCACTACAGCATATTAGATCAGACACAATATCAATTTTTCCTCTTCATCTATCACATTCGAGCAACACTCTTCTCGCATTTGCCATTCACCAACACATAATCAAATTGCACTCTCTTGGTTTCTTGCATTCCACGTCACTCGACCCTCTGCCACAGTCTCATTCAGGTTTTTCTAACTCTAACTCATCTATAAATTCAGCAAGCATTTCTCCATTTTGATTTATTTGCTCTCCTAGCATACCCAGATGTTGCATTCATATCACCCATAACCATCACACTCTCTCCGGCATGGTCTCTAAAAATCTTCTTTATAATGTTGACTTCTTTCTATTCTCTCTCCCTGCTCTATCACCCTCAACCGTCATGTATACCACAATCACTATAAACTTTTTTTCCTTGTCGTTCTGACCCAAACATTCTACTCTAGCGCCAGTAACATCTCACTCATAGCACTATTCCCACGTCTATCTCATCTACTTTAAGGTTTCCTTCCTTTCTATGAAGAAAGGCAACCCCTCCTCCTAGTTTCTCTTGTTTCTTTCGTCCTTTCCAATCATCTCATACTCACTATCATGCATTCGTACATTGTCTCTTAATGGGTTTCAGTCACACCAACTAGTTCGAATTTCCATTCACTCAATTCCTTGCATACATCCTCATATTTACCAACACCCCAACCCCTCACATTTATACATCCAAACTTCATGTATTCTCTCGCCTGGTGTGTCTTTTGTCCTGTCCTCGTCTCCTCAAGTGATTTTGAATTTCCGGCTAGTTCCTGTTGGGCTTGCGGCCCCTCCTTCTGCCGCATTCCTCGTGCTGTTATGGCTCCGGGTTCACCTCTCTCCTCTTCACTCTTAGTATTCGTCGCTCCCAAGGATTTCCCCTGATTATGTAAAAATTTTCTGTGTTCTTTTTCAGCTTCATTTTTGGCTTTTGGCTTCCTCCCTCAGTGTCCTTGTCATTGTGATGCTCCTCCTTTGACATGTCGTTGTGCCCCTAACGTGTTTGTACACCACTTTCTTTGCTTGCTTTAACCTAATCCATTTCCTCATGATCCTTTCTTTCAATCCACTGTTTCTTTCACAAGTAGGGGCCCTGGCTCTTATTGCCTCACCTTTGTCATCAACCATCCATTGTATCTTCCAATTCTATTTTGTTGATTAGATCCTATCATAACAGGTCAACCCATCTCATTACTATTTCATAAACACCATTCTGTCATGCTTTTCTTTTTCCTTCTGATTTGCAAGTTCATACCCGTCAGAATCTCCTCCTGTTACGTCCATACATATTATATTGTCCTTTCGATCTAGTCTGCTCTGGATCTGTTGATTGTTTGCTGAATCACTTCATCCCACTTGTTTGTTTGCTTGTGTCATTCTTAATGTTCTCATAAACTTTCCTTGCCTCAGCCAAATAAACATCCTTATATGATGAACTAACATGTTCTTTTCATTTCACTTTGTACCTTGGTTTTCAGTTCGCATATTCTCCCGAACTTCCATTACATTATCCTTGATATGTGTACTCTATCTTATCCTCGAGGCTTATCATTTTTGTTCCAAGTTTCCGAGCCTATTCATCAGGCTATGGTGCCTTCCGAGTTTCTTCTATTACTTCATTTAAATGGACTGATTTGCCTCCATGTGACTCAGTCGGTCTCTCAAACTTCTTCTCCTTGTCCTGCCTTTTAACCCTATCGCTCTCATCTCGTCACTGTATGTTCCAAAACTTGATGTTTACCTATCATTTCTTTCAGTTGTTCACTGATTCTTTGAAGCTGATTATGTATCTTGACCCTTCCAGTTGACAACGACTGCAGTTGTAACTCAGCTGTTTACCTGCTTCGTTCTCGTTCATGAACTCGTACACAGCTTCAGGTATATTATCACATTCAATATGAATCCAATCATCACATACCTCACATGCAAGTGCATCATCATCATCCGTCACCTCTACTTGACACTTTCCACACTTATGTGCCTCCACCTCGCCCTCCGGCACGTCTCCCTCCTGTGTTTCATCATCCCTTCGGGTTTACGTTCCTTAGATCTTGCTCCTCTATCCACACCCGAGCCTTGTTTCTCATTTCCTGTTATTGCGCAGCCTTCTACATCCTGCCCATTCTCTCCTACTTGTGAGGCTGTGATGTAGCACACAACACGGACTGGCCTCTTCCTACCTCAGAGTCTGGCGTCCTGGGTCTATGAACACGGACTGGCCTCTCTCTTACCTCACAGGCTGGCGTCCTGGTCTATACCACGGACTGGCCTCTCTCCTACCTCGGGAAAGTCCACAAAACAGATCTCCAGCAATCACAACCGTGTTTGTAGTGGTCGCCATGTTTCTTCGCTGTGGGAAAGGCGCGAGCACGAGCACGAGTGTTGCGACTTTCTCTCTCTGTCTGTCTGTCTGTCTGTTTGTACGTCTGTCTCTCTTTTTTGTTTGTTGCTTGTTTAGAGATAATTCCTCAGTGAGCCGTAGGGATCTACCGCTGCAGCTTAGTGTTGGCCGAAGCCACCACCCGGGAGGGGATCACAAACCCCGGCAACACCCGAACCCATTCACTTGGTGGGACAGTGGGCTCGGTTTTACCGAAAGACCACCAGTCTGTCTCGCTCCGCCCGGGATCGAACCCGGGACTTCTCGGTTGTGAGCCGACGTGCTAACCACTACACTACGGCTGGACCAGGGGCGGCATTTTTGGAACACTATCCCAGCAAACACAAAGACGGAGGGCCTCCGGAGGCCCTCCGTATGTCTTACCGGCGGCCCGACGGAAGTGTACGACGTAGGCCGCTGGGGATTTGCTCAGAGGCTCACCGGCGGCCGCTGCCCAGCGGCCCGCCGTAGGGGCATATGACCATTTGCCGCTGTTATATTACTGATTGATGAATATTTAACGGTTACAACTTTCTAAGCATATTGCGATACAGTAATGTTTTTAGAGGTGTTTGCACAGACCATTATAGCCCTAAAAGAACTGATGGGGGCCCGTATCGAGTCATGCTGAAGGGCGAGCGACAACCTTCGTTGACAGAAGGTACCATAAAAGGGATATTTTTCGTTATGAAGAGGCAGCGACTACGGTCGTCCAAGACACGAAGGGACCGTGTCTTGTTCCGACCTACGTCGCTGCTCTTCTTCCGAAAAATATCCCTTTTAGGTACCCTCCTGTCAACGAAGGTCGTCCTCAACCCTTCATCATGACTCTCGGTAGCGGGCCATGGACCTGTTCAACCCCATAAAACATTTATACTTATCAATATTATGCTCTAAGTACAAGCCAAAATATTTTTTCTCGTTATCCAGTTATTATGCGAGAACCACCAATCACTTTGTCTTCGTTTATTTTTTTATTACACAAAAAATTCCGCTTGATTTTACATGGTGGAACAGCCATGAAGAACGAAGATGAAATGAAGTTGAAGATTTGTAATCGAGATCCATTCAACATTTAAATATTTGCAGCCATACGAAAACATACAAAATATGAACTATAAAATTACACAGATATTTTGGTCAACCTTTCATACACTCGATTAGCAGGATTTCACTTCCTATTTTCCTTCCTGTACCTATCCATCCACCTTCATATACCACTCTGCTGTCATACCTCCTGGCTCTATAATATCATATATATATATATATATAGATATATATATATATATATATATACTATATATGTATATATAGTCCCACGGCAAAAACAAATGAGGACAAGAACGTCCTTTCAATTTTTTGCCCTTCTCAGTGATGGGTTTAAAATTCTCGTTTGTCGATATCTGACATCTCCTGGGAGGGCTGGAGGTTAGTCCTCACAGTGCTCCACATTGCTCCGCTTCAACTAAGATATGTATGAAGGGGAGAGGGTTGCCAGCTTTGCTCCATGCGTCCTAATTTCCCCATCAACCCACCTTCCTCTACCCCCTCCCCCAGGTCTACAGATCATTTTGCCTGACAAATCAATCCATTGTTTAAGAAACAACATATAGTCACTCTTTGTACAGTGGTGGCAGTCCATAGAGCCAGATAGCATTGGAGACGGGACCTCCAAAAATGCTGGTCTCCTCTGGTGCATCAGGCTCTAATGAGGAGTTGTAACTAGGTTTGGTGGAAAAAGAGTTTAGAACGACCTCGGAAAATTTCAAAGACTTGCTGCTTGGTCTTCTTGTGTTCCATGTTGCTTGGTCTTCTTTGACGTTTTTTTCCGGGGAGGTCGTTCTAACTCTTTTTTCCAACCAAACGAAGTGGGTGAGAGAGGAGATGGTGTGAACATGAATTAAGAGACAGGGAAAAAAAAAAAAAAAAAGTTCCTTTCGCAGTTTATCCCTCCTCCTTTATCCTCTTTCATGTCTCACACACAATCTCACCACCACAGCTGTCACTATAACACCCTCTTTCCTCTTTCCCCCCACCACACACCCCTCCTCCCGACTGCATCCACACCAGCCTACCTCCCCTACACTACATCAAACACTGAACAGGATGCACCGAACGTGCTCTAGCTTCTTGCATGGGAATTGAAGCGTAAAGTATAACATACACCCAGTTCCTGAAGTGAACATTTTTTTTTGTCGGGCCTGCCTCTTATTTTTCTATCGTGTCTGCTGAAAATCCGTGAAATGTACTAGTGTGACGCATATTTGTATTGTCCTTTAAAAATTTCTTAGTCGATATGTATGTGTATTTTAATGGAACGTGTTTGTTGTATTATTTTTAAAATCATTCTTCATCTTTTGGTTTTCATGTCTGGCTCAAATCCAACAGGTATTATACACTTTAATTCAGGTCAGTTAGGCTCAATGAGTGGGCCCAGCAGACTGGTTAACTCCTCCGCACGGCGGCACGTCGATCGCACGCGCACCACAGGACACCCTTGAGGCGAGGTATATTCTTGTAGCGTCTTTGGCGACTTGCCCCGCGGGTATGCCTCCAATGATTGTGCGATCAGCGGCTTAAGTGTTGTTCTCCTGAGCCAACACCAGCCTGAGGATCGCTGCTCCACGGCCCTGTTTTTTGCCTCTTCTGCTCTATCTGGCAATCTGCTCCCTTGCCGCATCCTCCATTCACCTGTCATGGTTTGTAGCTGGAATCGGCGCATACACTGAAGCCGCCGCTGCTGAAGATGTTCAGATCAATTCTTCTACAATATATAGTATACTTCTACACATGATTGATATTGAAAGCAGACGCACAACAAAATATTTTTTAAGTACATTAATTGGAATACGGTACTGTTATGGCAACACCCATGTCTGTGAATAGGACAGATAATGGAGTAAGTACTGTAGTAACATATTGAGGGCAATCTTTTAAATCCAGACAAATTCTTACTGCCACAAGGTCGGAACCAATAAAATGGCTTATGGTTAATAGTTTATATAATGTGGCCCCATCCATATTGTCGTCAAAATGACAGCCCAGTCACAAATTCATAATAAAGGTAGGCGAGATACTGCTTGTAAACTTTTCTGGTATATGTGGGTATGTAACTAAATTCACCAAAATGGCATTCAGTTTATATTACATGTTGGTATAGGATTACATTCCTTAACTGAGAAAGTTGTAGAACCTCTCTGTCAGTGAATCGGTGGGCATTTCCTTAAAGGTTAGAGTCACAAAGGAGAAATTTGTGCAGAGTTCGTAACACAGGTTCCAATGGAGTTTGGCACCACACACTATAGGCACAGAAAGGAAAGGTTATGATTGGGCAAGCATTTAGTGCTTACCCCATACATCATAGAAGCAATATTCCACCTTGGTGGAAGGTTGGGTTAGCATTTAGTGAAACAACTATTCAACTTACTCTTCTAGAACTCTTATTCTCTTTCTCTCTCAATTTCCATCTTTTACACACTCTGAGCCTTAGGGACCTTCCAAACCTGAGAAAAAAAAGAAAACAATCCCGTATTTAACAGTTTCTCAAAGGTGAAGGCCATACTGTTGGGATGAGGTTTACAAGTGCTCAGATGTGTACATTTCTTTAGTCACTTGTTCACTTAAAGCCTCCATCCACATTTAACATATGAAGCATTCAATAAAACAATACTAGAAAAGTGAGTTGGGTACATGGTTGCAGGCAGTCACAATGTAGACAGGGTGCTGCAGTGGCTAAAGGGGGCATGAAGTTAGACATGCTTAGCATGATCCCACCACAATGAACGAACAAAAGCCCCCTCCGAAGGGATTCCTGTAAGGAATGTACAAGAAAATGTACATTAACATGTAGAGGATTGTTGGCGTTATAGGGAGTTTAGGATGTGTCTGATTGAAAACGATACTAAATTGGCCAGTGCACCCTTGTAAACGCGAATGTGGCATCATGCTAGATAATACATGAATGTAAGCTCTATATTAATTCGACACACCAAGTCCTACCTACCTATAACGATAACAGCATAGTTGTGGCAAGCAAGGTATCACTGCATATGGTATATTACAATGAACTATGAGTGCTCGAAAAAGTCTGAGGGCAACAATTCTTTCTAAATCCAATAGCTGTTTGCTGCCTTCATCTGCAATGAGAACACCCACCCATGAGTTCAGGAGAGACAGAGCGAGAAGCGAGAGAGAGAGAGAATTATAAAACATGTAAAATTATGATGGCAAATAATAATTGCCATTACAACCAGTGCCACCCGCGCCTCAGTTTCTGGGGGGACGTTCCACATACCGAAGCACGACTCCCCCATGATGTGATGGATCTGCGAGAAGCATTCATAATTGTTTATGTCCTCATAGAATGATCAGTAATTTTTTTTTTACGTAACATAATTCAATGGCCCGAGCAAAAATAACGTAATCATCCACTTTAAAGCAAAAAAAAATTACTCACGATCGTTAACTCAGGTTAGGTTAGTTTTACTGCTCTACTTGAGGGAAAAGAACGGCGTGACTGATTGAGGGTTAAAAAATATTTTCGTGATAAAAAAATAAAATAACAGTCACATAACGGGTGGATTATTTTACGCATAAGGAGGTTCCCTCTAAACCATCTTTCCCCTAATTGATTATGAAGGACTCAAACTAACCCTTGTTTGCAAAACATAATTCAGTAAATAGCTAATTTTTAATGTTACATTGAATAAAATGTCCATGCATACAAACCATCAGCACTCTGCAGTGGTATCAAGCACAATGACTTGCAATCCTGGTCTGCGGCAATGGCAGATGCTTTATAAAAAAGAGAATGAACAAAATTAAATGTTAAGAACATTTCTGCGTCGTCCGAAGGTCTAAGTTTTGTTGGTGGCCGTTAATTCCTATCATCGACAATTCCATGAACCTTCCCGATATTTAAAAACAAGTTTGTTGTTTTTTATTTCGTTAATATTTCAATGTTACAAATTTACGGTAACTTGACATTTCAGTACCTTTTAGACTATAATTTAGGTTTTTTCCTCGACTTCCAGTACTGTAATGTGGGATGTAATGGCGGAGGCATACAACATTTAATTATTATAACTGTGTGGGCCTTGCCTTTTTCGGTAAACCCTAACCTCTAACATGGCGCAGTGAGTATGATCGAGGTAAGCGATACACATTCCCCGGACTGGCTCTTGGGGAGCCTTGAGGGGGAGATGTGTGGGTTGTCACCTGAGAGGCGACCGTAGTTGTAACGTAGCCGTCCGCCCGGCAAGTGAAGGTCTCGGGTTCGATCCCCAGCGGTGCCTGCCTTTTCGGTGAAACGAACCTCTGACAGTAGCTAACAATAAAATGTAAATAGCCTCATATAAGGTGTCGAATACCTTTTGATTTGATTATGGTAAAATAAATAGTTTAACGGGAAAGAATTCGTGCTAAAGAATATAAGGTAAAATTCAGTGTTTTGCCATACTCCTCCCGACTCCCCAAACAAGTTTGGGGACCTGTGGGAATGCGGGGTTTTTTCGGTGGAAAACAAATTATGCTTCGGAAACACGTAATTTAAGAAATTTCCTTAATCTAGGGTACTTTCCTTATATTTAGAGAAATTTACATACCAAAATTTTTACCTAATCCTAGCGGGGGATTGACCCCCGGCATAACCTAACCTAACTAACCAAATCTAATCTAGACCTAACCAAATCTAACCTAGACCTAACCAAATCTAACCTAACCTACCTTAACCTCCTAGCGGGGTGTTGGTTGTGTTCTCGACACTTCGGTCATCATTCTGGTGAGGATCGTCGGTTCACATGCGTCGGTCGCCACCCAATGCGGCCGCCCGTATGATCCACATATATAAGGGTCAGTCGCGCGTCATTTTCCTGATTCTAAACTAACATAACTATATGTTAAACATAAGATTATGTCATAAGTTAATTAACTAACGCTCACAATAACCGCCTAAAAATTACTAACCTAACCTCTACTAACACCCCCTAAAAGTACTAACCTACCTCCCCTATACGTTACTAGCCTAACCTCACTATAACCCCTAAAAGTTACAAACATAACCTCCACTATAACCCCTAAAAGTTACTAACCTAACCTCACTATAACCCCTAAAGCGTTACTAACCTAACCCTAACATAACCCCCTAAAAGTTACTAATCTACCACACAACTATAGCCCCCTAAAGTTACTTATATTGCCGTAGGCGGCCGCCATGTGTATACATCCACGTCTCTGTCTGGACTCAGAAGAAATCCAATTATTTTCCCTAGAAATCTAGGGCAATTTTTTATAACTTCCATAACTAAAAAAAAAAGTGGTTGCGACGCATATTTTGTACCCCAGCATAATATCCCTGCATTCTCCCCCAGGTCCCCCAAGCTATTTGGGGTCAAAAGGGGGAGTATGGGCAAACACTAGAATTATACCGAATATAGCAAGGGCTATAGATAGGGCCAGTGACGACGAAACAGCTATATACGGCCAGTAGGTAGAGAGGCAGTGGCTATAGATACGGCAGTACCACGATATATAGCGCCAACTTAATTATTCGGTGTTTTGTAATCGTTAAAGAGTCACGGTTTATGGAATTTCTCCCGCCGAAAACACCAACCGAGAACTCTCGCCGATAGTGGAACACTCGACCGACGTGTAAAGTTCGAAGACAGTTCCACTTTTAATATCCTACTGATAGCCGACGGCGGGGGGAGGGGGGGGGGGGGGGGACGTTCTAGGTACCATGTTAAACATTCTAACTTCTCCTTACGACCTAGCTCACTTCATTCAACTAAAGCCATCATCAGCCGAACAAAGTACCTTATAAACATATTTATTGCGACTGCGACTCTTCAAACACGGTAGAAAAAAGCTCTTATTTTCAGTCACGATGACACTTTTTTTATGTTCACGCCGTATTTTCAAAGTGTACATCACTATGACACCTAACGCACTTCATTCAACTTATTTAAGCCTCTCATCTTCGTACAAAGTCACATAATGGAAGAAAAAAAAAAATGAGAGGGCTTCCCTAACCAGATAATAACGAACTCATATATCTGCTTCCTCTATAATGTTCACCCTGGTAAATACCCGTAAACATGAATGTGCGCTGCTCTCACACCTAACACACTCCCTTCTATGTGTTTCATGTCCTAATCTTACACGGTACCTACATTTGCGATGGATGTATTTCCGGAGGCAGAAGCTGTGTACGAAGCGGGGGGGGGGGGGGGGGGGGAGGAAGCCCATTTTGGATTTTCAATTTGTATTTTTTTCAAGATTACTGACTCTCCTGGAGCAAGTTTATCTGTACCACAAGGCAACACAGAAACATGCAACAAGGCCATGCACGAGACAGATCACTAGCTAAATGGACCACATTTGCACCCGAGAGTAGCCGCATTATATTCTTGTGCACTTCAATATACACCAGCGGCGGACGGAGATCTCAGTCAAGTAGCCGCTGGTTATCACCACTGATTTATTACTACATCAATATCGTCACATAACTGTTGTTTTAGAATGTTTTTAACACATTAAAAGCATACATTTTTTCAAATTCTGTACATTGATTTACAGATAATAACTTTTCCTCTCTGAATACACAGCTGCATACGGCGAGCATTCGGGGGCAAGTTTGCCGCTGGTGGCCGCCGTTTCGCCGCTCTAATGGCCCACGTAGGCCGCCGTGTGGTTGCTGGGTACTCAAGACCAGCTTACGCTAGTTGGACATTTCGGAAGCAAAGTTCGCTCACGCCTAAGACCAGTGCAGCGAGTGTAAACGAAGGCATGGTTGGGGGTCGTCTTAGCCCGCAATTTTCTCCGTCACCATAACACCAAGGGTTATATTATTGGTATATATTATATATTTTAGACATATAGGTAATTATGCTGTATAATCACTATGTATATAGTATATAGGTGTGGGCTATATATATACTATATATATAGGGGTGGGCTGGGCGGAATAGATATGATTTGGCGACAGAAACGGTTAGCAGATTAATTCTAAAATATCAAAACACACCAAAAAAAAGTGTCGTTATTTCACGATAATATCACATCTGACTATGATATGTTTGTGGAGGTGAAAAGGGGGAAGGAATAGGAGGGAGAAGAAATAATAGACGAAAAAAAAATGAAGAGAGAGAGAGAGAGAGAGAGAGCAGAGAGATAGAGAGAGAGGAGAGAGAGAGAGAAGAGAGAGAGAGAGAGAGAGAGAGAGAGAGAGAGAGAGAGAGCGAGAGAGAGGAGAGAGAAAAGAGATAGAGAGAGAGAGAGAGAGAGAGAGAGAGAGAGAGAGAGAGAGAGAGAGAGAGGGGGAAATAGAGAAGGAAAGAGGGGAAAAGGAAAAAAAGGGAAAAGGAGAAGGGGAAAAAGAGAGAGAAGAGAAGGGGAAAAGAGAGAGAGAAGGGGGAAAGAGAGAGAAGAGAAGGGAAAAAAGAGAGAGAGAGAGAGAGAAAAGGGAAAAGGAGAGGAGGGGGGAGGGGAAAAAAGGGGAAAAGAGAGGAGAGGGGGGGGGGGAGAGAGAGAGAGGAGAGAGGGAGAGAGAGAAGAGAGAAGAGAGAGAGAGAGAGAGAGGACCTGGGCGGGGGTATCGTTTTTCCCCGCCAAATACAGACTTGTGTCGCGCGCGCTGTTTGGGTTTGGGGTGGCATAAGGGGGTTGGCCTTCTGCCCCCCACACAGGCTAAGAGACCCCCCGAAAATGCTTTCTTAAATCTTTTTGGGCCCGGTAAACAAATCGGTCTTGGGACCTAAGAGGGTGTGTTTAGAGCCCCTTTCCCAAAATGCCGCCCCTGTCTTATTTTACCCCCAAAAAAGGCGCGGTCACGTAACCCCTTTACTTCCCACTTAAAAGAGCCCCGGCGACTTACCGGGGGAAAGTAACGGTAATGTACACTTAGCCTCCCAAAAGGGCGGATAGGGAAAAATGACCTCACTGTACAAAATTTCCTTTTACTACAAAGGATCACACAATAACACCTCCTGAAGGAGGCGCCAAAGGAACAACACTCATTCACTTGTCCTTTTTAACACAAAGGCTTCACCACGAGTATTGGGCCCGAGGTACGCCTGCCTAACGGGGGGGGGGCCCCCCTACATGACACATCCCCCCCTCTCCCCATCATACCACCCTACTCAACCCCTGCTTCCCCCTTCCCCAACAAATACACAAAACCCCAAAGGTAACGTAAAAAATATTACAAAAGGGAAATGCTTCAGAAAAAGAAAACCCACCAAAAATAGCGGGAAAAATTAAACCCCAAAAATTTCAAAAATAATATTAAAAAAAAGGGGTTCAAATTTAAAAGATTAAAGAAAAAATATTAACCCCAAAATACAATTTTAAATGCTTCAAAAAAAGAAAAAAAAAAAAAAAAAAAAAAGAAAAAACCCAAAAATAAAAAAAAAAAGGGGGCAAAAAAAAAAAAAGGGGGAAAAAAAAAAATAAAAAAAAAATTAAAAAACCCGGAAAAAAATGGGGGGCGGGACGTGTGCCTCATACTTATATTTTTCACCAAATCCGAGAAATGTGAATACAAAAGGAGTTAAGATATAGCAACAGAACCCCTAACAAACATTTGATAACCTAGGTGATTTAAAACAGTCTTTTGGATTCGTGGGGACCCCAACCGCTGAAAAAAAATGGAAAATCCAATAGAGATGGTAGAAGAACTTGATTACTATTCTAAATGGAAAAAGGGAATTTCAGGAGTGTTTACAGATGAAAAATGGTTACAAGTGCAATAGATCTAGCTTTAGAAAAATCATAAAAATGACCCAATTCTAAACATAAAATAGACGAAAATAAAGAATTTTTACGACCTTTCCCGACCACAACCTGCTGGAAAAATTTCAAAGTAACGGGGGAAAAACAACAAAATTTTCAAGAAAAAAATTCAATAAAAATTACAGTCACAAGTTTTAAAAGGGGAACACTGCGAAAAATAATTAAAGAAGTTAAAACACGACAAACATCCCACTAACACAGTTCAAATTTTTTCGTAGTATAAAGTAGGGGTTTTGTAACTTTTACGTGCAAAAATACGTAACTATACAAATTTGTGTGGACCCCCAGGAAAGTCCTAAAACGTATTTCACTACGTAAGGGAAAAACCTTTTAAAACAACTTTACGAACCATTTGCACGAAAATACAACCTTTGTACCCCTTCTGATCCCGTCCCATCCCCTTCTCAAAAACCCTATTTGGTAAAATCCCTTACGTTTTTGCTACGTTACTACTACCTTCAGAAAGCACTTTACACGTAACTACAACCTTTGTACACCTTTGATCACGTACCATCACCTTCTACAACCATTTGCTACATCCCATTACTTTTTTTGCTACGTTATACAAAACCTTCAAAGCACATTGCCAAGCCATTTCCTAACTAAAACCTCTGTACTACCTTTATCACTTTCCCTCACCTTCTCAAATATGTGTGCTTTAAAAAAAAGGGAAAAGGCTTGTGGTTATTTGATAATGCAGAAAGCTAGTGCCCCCCCTTTTTATGAGGTGATCTTTATTCTTGCCACAGTAGGTTGCTTTTACTTAATGATCCTCGTGCCAATGTGAAAATATACCCCTTCGATATATTTAACCCTACAAAACAAAAAAATCTAAATAGTCCCAAATCCCTAATATAAATGTATGGACTTTTTTTTTTATTTATTTTTGAAATATTTTAATTTTTTAAACCGTTTAAAAGTTTGAAATATTACATGATTATATAAAACATAACAATAAAAAATTTGATTACTAGAAATTAAAATTGTATCCCTTTTTAATTTAAACATTTTCTTAATAAAAAACCTAATAAAAACTTTTTCTAGATAGACTATAATAGAAAAGTGCTGCATAAAACCTTTGGGGGCCCTCCCTTTAAATTTTACATTTACTTAAAATTAAATTTCTTCACCCAAAGCAATCGTTTTTTTAAATGTAAACCATATTTTTTTCCCGTCAAAAAAATCGTAATATAAAAAAAAAATTTAAAAGGTGCTATAACTGCAAAAAAAACGAAAATACTTACGTATCTTTAACTTGTATCCACGTTTTCATTATGTATATATAACTTTTTGAACCCTCTAAATCATTTTAATCTTTTAGTTTAAGTACGTTTTTGAAACGAAAAAACCCTACGTACTAATAGTAGAAGAAACAGTATTTCGAAACGTTTAATTACTTTTAAAAAAACGTATTGTAGCGCGTAACCAAAACCCCTACCTAAATACAACATAGCCCTTTCCCTATAACTAATACTTACGTATCTCACAATTATCCAGTATTCATTATGTATATATTTATTTTTTGAACCCTCTAATATCAGTTACATCATGAGTTATAAGTACGTTATTGAAACGAAAACCACACGTAATATATTATAAAAAACCGTATTATTTAAAACGCCCTTAATTACGTTGAAAAAACGTATCGTGCGACTTACCAAACCCCTAAATACAACAACACAATTCAAGAGTGTACGTATGTTTAGTATATATTCGAATTTTCCAAACTTCCAAAACGCTACTTCTCAAAAGAAAGGTTTTACGTGGGGTTGTTTGCGGGGATATCCGAAAAACCCAAAAAACTAATAAAAAGATTTGGAAAACATGAACCCATCACCAAAAAAACCAAAAAAGACATACTTCAAGAGAACTAAAAAAACACAGCCAAGGCCCGAGCCCATCTGGATAACAAAAAAAAAAAAGGAATAAAGAAAAGGAAAAATTGAATAACAGCAAGAAGCTCAAACAAGAAACAAAAGGGGAACTAACAAATTTTATACAAAAAGAAACTACAATTTTAAAGGGGAAAATTTAAAATTGCAATAAAAAAACATAAAAGAATAATTCTGAAAAGTTTAAACAAGACAAACATTCAAATAAGAAACTGGGGAAAGCAAATAAATGATTTAAGAGAATTGAAAATAAAAAGAAATCGTGACTCTTTATAAAAATAAAATGAGATTCCAAAAGGAAGGATCAAGACCAAGCTCCCCCATTACTGGGAAGGAGTGTACCAAAACACCAAAAAAGGAAAGATCGCCCAAGCTCCACCATTACGGGGAACAGTGACCAAAGCACCCAAACAAAGGAAGGGATCAAGACCAAGCCCACATTAGGGGAAGCAGTGTCCCAAAACCCCCCCCAAACAAAGGAGAGATCAAGCCCAATTCCACCATTATGGGAAGGAGGTAAAAAAAGCACCCAAAAAAAGGAAGAATCAAGACCAACTCCACCATTAGGGGAAGCTGTCCCCAAAAGCCCCCAAAAAAAGGGAAGAGTCAGACCAAGCTCCCCCATTACGGGGAAAGGGAGTTCCCAAAAAGCACCCAAACAAAGGGAAGAATAAAGACCAAGCTCCCCCTTTACTGGGAACAGTTACCAAAAGCCCCCAAAACAAAGGAGAATAAGACCAAGCCCCACCATTACTGGAAGGGAGTGTACCAAAACCCCCCCAAAACAAAGGAAGAGATCAAGACCGCTCCACCATTAGGGGAAGCAGTGTACAAAAGCCCCCAAAAAAAAAAGGGAAAATAAGCCCAAGCTCCCCAAATTCTGGGAAGCATGTACAAAAGCACCCAAACAAAGAAGAGATCAAGACCAAGCTCCACCATTAGGGGAAGGTACCAAAAAAGCCCCAAACAAAGGAAAGATAAAGCCCCAAGCCCCACCATTACGGGGGAAGGAGTGTACCAAAAGCCCCAAACAAAATAGACGAAACGGGAACCTAAATGAACGACAAACTACGTAAGGGTTTTCCCAAACAGACACTTTTAAGACAGCTGCTCATCAATAAACGACAAAAATTTTGCCAACACCCTTTCTAGTTATGATAAAATATTAGCCCAACCACTGAAAATGATCACAACTGGAAAAACCCAAACTTTAAAAAAAGAGAAAACATGTCTCAAGGAAATAAAAAACCAAGCACAGACCAGATGCATGAAGGAAAACTTTTTAAAAAACCCTGGAGACAGTCAAACTTTACGACCCATCAAACATGTTTTGACAAAAATATTAAAAAGTGGAACTGTACCTCAAAATGGGAAAATTTCAAAACATAATGATAACAAAAAGAAAAAACCCAGAGTAAGTGTCTACCACCCATCGCCCTGCTCAACTCTTCCACAAATTTGATGGCCTACTGAGAAGCAAAAAAACAAACAATGCCAAAAAAACAACAGTATGAACTCAAGCTGGATTTCAAAAAAAGACGCTCGAAGACACCCGTTTCTTTTAAACTACTGCATCGAAAAGTTTTCAAGATAAAAGCCCTTATAACCTCGCTTAGATTTCAGAAAGCCTTGACAGTGTGAAAAGAAACCCCTAATAGAATCCTAAAAAAGTTCAAAATAATCCCCCCATAATTGACGTCATAATGACCTATACCTAAAAGCAAGCCATCCTGTACTAAACAATGAATCGTAAAAAACTGGATGTCACCCCGGAATAAAACAAGGCTGCAAAGGTTTAACATCACTGTTCCTTAATGATACTAATCATCACCTAACATGAACCAAACAAATTTGGATTCAAAAATAGATATGCTTTATCCCTGCTTGTTTTTGCAGATACCTTATTTTGCACAAAGTAATCAGATGCCCAAAAATGACATTGAACCCCTCGAAGCAGAAGAGCAAGTGGCCTGGGGAAAGAAAAAACACAAAAAACCATATACTGATTTACAACCCTGAAACAGCCTTTATAATCTGTGAATCAAAATAAAAAAGGGAAAAAAAATCTTGGGGGTAAATATCACCACAAAAAAAGATCTTGATCAATTTTAAGAAAAAACCATAAAGGGCCCAAGGTTGAGCAATGTCACAGCACAGTAGTGGCAAAAAGCCCAAAAAGGCTCCTCATTGGGAAAAAAACGGGAAAAAATGGTGTTACCCAAGCTTCTCACTGTCAAGGCATCATACATACAACAGTAAAAAACCTAGAAAAAATCCAAACAAAAAGAGAACAAAGTTTCAGAACAATACTACGAGCCCCCAAAACAACCAAACAGTTTTTCCAAAGGGGAAATTGGGTCATCTTTTTGAAACCAGAGATCAAAAGCTAAACCTATACATAAGATACTTATGGGCCCCCTCCACAAAGATCTCTGAAAAAGATGCTTGCTACAAAGACTAAAAAGGGAAAAATTACTGGACCAAAAAAGTCAAAGTTATTTAAAAGAGCTTAATACCAACATTACCCAAATTTGTAAACAAAACACAACAAGAAAAACTGACAAATTTAAAAAAACATGATACCAAGAAATGGGGAAAACAGAACTTTTTGAAAAAGAGACACTTAGACTTTACAGAACAACAAACACACATAAAAGAAAAAGTTTTATGATAATGTGATCCCTACAACTTTGATAAGATGCAGAAGCAGCACCTAAACTAAAATACGGAAAAAACACACCCACGGGAACACGTGCACGACATGTAACCTGGATGAACTTTTGGAAAACTTCCCATTACACTGGGAGGGGAAAAAAACATCAGGGAAAAAATTAAAAATTTTTACAAAAAACAACGACAAATGAGTAAAACTTGCAAATTTTTACTCCTAGCAATGAACAGGATGCAGATGGAAGAAAAAAAAACTTTTTTATGATGTGAAAACAAAAACAGCAAGAACATTTAAATTTGCAAGAAAACCAAGACATTTTAAAATAAAATTACAAGTTAAGCACAAAACGGGGGGATCAAACAAAAAAACCACAACACTTCAAGAATCGAATAAAATCACCGATACCAAAGGTGGTTTTCCCCCACACTTCATCGACTTCATCGTGTACAGAAAACTGACAGAGTCACTCCCGGCGCGGAATTACTCTTTTCCTGTAAAATTATACAGTCTGGGTGTGAGTGGGGGTCTCAAGAGCCTGGCCAATCAGATCGCCGCATAAAAAATCTTATCAAAACTCCCCCCGTAAATGTTTTTCTTTTCCTTAATTCTCCCAATTCAACATTCATTTCTGCGCACACATGCAAAAGGTACTGTATTTATTAGGGGGTAGGTTCAAAACTTTTTTTCGGGTTTACAAAAAACTCAACAGTAATGATGTCAAAATATTATATTCTCCACGACATCTGGGAACATTTTCCACTCCCTCCAATCTTTAAAGGTCCAACCCCTTTTAAGACTTGTGGCTAGCCATAAAACTTGTAATTTGGCCATAATACACTAAAAAATAAACAGTCTCTTTAGAATATATAATTATTTAAAATGCAAATTAACTGGTACTTTTCATAACTTCACAGGAAGTCACCCCAAAAAAAAGTACATAATGGATATACGAAAAACCCCCCAGTCCTCCAGTGAGGCGAGGTGAGGTTTGAGGTGCTCTCAGGGGTTTCCCCATGCTTTTTGCTGATTTTGGGGAGCTGGCGGCCCTTACGCATGGCTGTGCTCCGACTAAACCCCAGGATTTTTTTGAAAATAACCCCATTGTGATTCCCACAACAAAATTACCTCTATCGAGTAATCTAAACCCTTACCAACCTAACTTTAACCTAACCTAACGTTTTTTAAACCTAACCTAACCTATAGCGGTCTGCCCAAAAGGGCGAAAGCTGGGATTTGAGGCAGGAGCAGAAAAAAGAAAGAGGAAAGAGAAAAAAAGGGAAAGAAAGAAGGAAAAAAATAAAAAAAAAAGGAAAGGAAGGGAAAAGGGAAAAAAGAGAAGAGAGGAAAGTGATATATGTAAAGATAAATTGTTGCTGTCTTCCATGATGGGAACATGATGACCATGATTCCTACGTCTTCGAATTACATTGGGTAATTTTTTTTTAAGGTTTGAAGGGGGTCTGTCTGGCTCTCCCAGTGAAGTACGATACATTTTCCTTCGGTCCCTCTGTGAAAACGTCTGGCAGCGCTACAACGATTTTTTGAGGCAAGCAGGGGGAGTTAAAAAAGTATCATTTTACTCCGAAAGGAACTACAAAATAGCCATTTAGCCTCTTTCCTTTGCGACATTTCAAAAACCCTTCACGGAAACCCCAAAAATTTGACCAAAAATTTTACCTACTCAGGTTGAGTTGTAGTTTATGTTCACGGTTTCAGGGGATGGTAGTAGTGGTGGGGGGTAGTGGTGGCAGTACGGGGGTGGCTGGGTGGGGATGGGAGAATTACAGTTTATTTAAAATAAGTCAGTACCGCTTTATTTTTTAGCCGCCCCCCCGTCACTATGCACACCGTCAACGCATGGGTGGGACGAGAAAAAGCTGCACGGTGCAGCTCTGGGGTTCACAAATGGCGCGGGGGGCACAGACATGATCTACAGCAAAAAGAGGTAAAATTTCATTTTGGTCTGGTTTTAATGAAAATTCATTTGGGAAAATATTGAAAAAAACCTTAAGACTTTTTATTATATATATTTGTTAGTGTGTATCAAATTTTGATTGTCTAAAACATCATACCCTGGCGTGATTTTTCTGGGGGTCTAGCCCGGCCGCCCCATGCCCAGTCGCCACTGCCCACATCCCCCTTTCATCCCCACCATAAACTGTCCGCCCCCTTTTAAAAAACCCCCCAAAACTCCCCACTACACCTAATAAACTGAGTCCATTCCAATCATTTACCACCCATTTGTGAACCTGTTCTTTTCCCCCATTTTTTTTTTTTTATCTACAGTACGCTTTTCCACTTTTTTTTTCCCCACACACACACAGGTACAGTATTCATTCAAAGCAAAATTTCTGTACTCTTCTTCTTATTTAAAATCCTTCTTAAAAGATGGGCCACTATTATTATTGGGTCATTATGTGTTGTAGTTTTTGTTGGTTGTTGTTGCAGGTGAATTGGTCTCCCAGACTTCCCCACAGGTGGGGGTTCATGGACTGAGCGACGGGATTCTATATAAAAGTGCTTTATAAACCTTTTTTATGTCTTTTTTTAACATTTTTTTGCCTTATAACATTTTTTTGCCTTTCTGATCACTCCTGGGATCTTCGTCTCCCCAAAGCTGCCCAAAAATGTTTTTTTACCCCTCCTACCTTTTTTGGAAACACTTCATTGTTTTTCTGGCCGGGGGAAATTAACCAGTGACATATGTTGGTGTCTTTTTAGTATTTTCTTTTTTTTAGCTTAAAGTTACTACTAGGGTCCCCTTTCCTGAAAAAACAGAAAACCCCCGCATAAAGGACAATTTGTGGGGAGGGTGATCCGAATATCATAATCCGTTATATCCGAAAAATAGCAGGGGCAGCTGAAATTTTGGGGAAAGGTCTTTTTGCTTTTATAAAGGGGAGGGTAAGGTTGGGTAGGGTAAGGGAGGTAGGGTAAGGCTTCTTTTAAGGTAGGGAGGGAGGCAGGTCACACGTGGAACGAGGGTAACGCGAGTGAGGCTACGGCGAGGGAAAAAACCCCACGGGATAAGCGGTAAATACTTTGCTTTGGGTCGTTTTAAATCGCCTGCGAGCACTTCACACCCTGGGTTCAGGCAGTGGATCCGATCCTCCTTGACGAAACCACACCCTCCTTGACGAATTCAGAGAGGGTGTACAAAGTTGAGGGGTGGAAAACACTGGTGTTTTTTAATATCAGTGCGGAGCTCCTCAAGGGTGGGGGTGAGGCCCTGACCGCGGGTCGCATGTGTCCTGACTGCCGTGTGGGGAAACATTTCCCTTCCTCCTACTGAAAAGGGGGGGGGTCGTCCCTATTGGGGAAAAGGGAAAAAGGGGGTCAGGGCTGCAACAATTACCCCGTATTAAAACTGCTCAGCGTACAGCAAGGTCTTCCCATCGTTGCTGACACGGATTCGCAGTCTCTGGTGAAGTCAGAGACCCTCAGCAGTCTGGGTTCACGCCTGGTAACAACAACGGACCTTTTCCTAGCGCTTCGTGTCCCGGGACGCCGACGTGATTTTGACGGGGGTGTTGCAGCCTATGTTGACTCAAAAAAGGCGTTTTTACTCGGCCGTGATCACTTTGGGGTTTCTGCGCTTCGAGGGGTTCCTGAAGACTATTGGGTTTTTAACTGGTCTGTATTTGGGACTGAGAGTGCTGGAAGTGTGGGGCCCGGTGTATCCAGCTTTCTTTCCCGTGAATACAGGAGGAGGGAAGGGTCGTCCTTGCCCCTCACTTTTTAACGCTTGTAGGATGGGTATTGGCAAGGTTGTAATCAAAATATTGTGGGGCCGGCAACTCCCGGAGCGTCGGCAACACCAAATCACTGATCTTGTTTTTTTCCGTGATGCAGTAAACTTTTCTGAGTCGCTAGAGGTCCTGGTGATGGTCCGAGCGTGCACAGGAGGGAAAGTTTTTGGGGTTGAGGTCTCCGGCTCAAGACCCAAATCCAGGGGTTTTGGGATTTCTAGATAAGCAGTACAGTTTTTTGGGGTTCCAAATTTGGAAAA
>JACEEZ010006770.1:2500-14481 GCA_016584305.1 Chionoecetes opilio
CTCTCTCCTTTTCTCTCTCTCTCTTCCCTCTTCTCCCCTCTCTCCCTCTCTCTCTCTCTCTCTCTCTCTCTCTCTCTCTCATCCCGAACCATATCATTTTAAATAAACACTCGACGCTTGTACGGGAAAAACCCTTGGGAAAACCATTGTCCCAAAACAACTCGAACTTTTTTTAAACCGACCACCAGGATCTCAAAAATACAGTCACTGGCCCTAAATAACGAATTATGGCATCAAGTTTTGGGGAGCACCCAAACATCACCATATAAAAACGTGTGCAAAGGCCCCAAAACTTTGCACAAAAGTTCTTTAGGGGGTTTGCAAACACGACCATGTCACACCCTACTTAAAAGACCTTGGATGGCGAAAATAAAAGATAATATCACTGGCTAGGAGTACCGTGACAAAATAGTTAATAAAAGAGTACCTGCTGGTTGTTTTCCTGCCCAAATGAGAGTATGTACGAACAAACCGTCAACACTGCAAAAGCAACAACTCCCTGTGCCAAAATGCACACATTTTGGGAACAAAGGGCCCTTCATTTGGGTGGACCTGCTTTCTGGAACACTTGCCAACCAATTAGAATGCTCTCCTTGCCACTTTTTTAAAAGGGCACTTAAAAAACACCTTTTATTAAAAATTCTTACTCTTTTTTGACGTCCATACCTGAAAAGTATTTTTTTTCTAAACAACACCTTTTTTAAACTTTTTACGTATTTTTTTAAATTTTAACTTTTGGAAATCTTACTTTTTTTTATGTTTTTATTGGATTTTAATGTTTTACAATTTTTTTGTATTCTAATTTTTTATTGTATATAACCATTTCTGTTTCTACCTTTAACACTTGTTATCTTATTCAGTATTTTAAGATCAATTCTATTTAAAAAAATAGCCCCTTGTAACAAAAGAATAAATTCTGATTTTCTCTCTCTCTCTCTCTCTCTCTCTCCCCTCTCTCTCCCCCTTTTTCCCTCTTCTCTCTCTCCTCTCTCTCCTCTCTCTCTCTCTCTCTCCTTCTCTCTCTCTCTCTTTTCCTCTCTCCCCCCCCCTCCTCTCTCCCCTCCTCCTCTCTCCCCCTCTCCCCTCTCTCTCTCTCTCTCTCTCTCTCTCTCTCTCTCTTCTCTCTCTCTCTCTCTCTCTCTTCTCTCTCTCTCTCTCTCTCTCTCCCTCCTCTCTCTCTCTCTCTCTCCTCTCTCTTCTCTCTCTCTCTCTCTCTCTCTCCCCTCTCTCCTTCTTTTATTCTTCTCTCCTCTCTCTCTTCTCTTCTTTTTTTTTCCCCCCCCCCCCCCCTCTTCCCCCCCTCTCTTTCTCCTCTCTCTCTCCTCCCCATTTTTTCCCCCCCCTTTTTTTTTCCCTCTCTCCCCCCCTTTTTTTTCTCTGTCTCTCTCTCCCCCCCTTTTTTTTCTCTCTCTTTTCTCTCTCTCTCTCTCATGTAAACATCATAAATAGACACTCAGAGCCAATGTTTGCATTTGCATATTTTTCCGTGTTGTTGATTGCTTGGTATCGCTTGTGTGTGTGTGTGTGTTGTTGTGTGTGTGTTGTGTGTGTGTGTGTGGTGTGTGTGGTGTTGTGTGTGTGGTGTGTGGGTGTCGTGTGTGTGGTGCACAGGGAATGCTAACCGTTTTCGTATTGTTTATTCTTACTGATAATTTGTAATAAGCTAATGATGATGTAGACTTTTATGTCAATTATTTTTGCCATTTTGTTGGTTTTATTGCTGTTCTTTTTTTACTTCTGCTTCATTACACAATTTCTTCCTATTTTTCCTTTTCTAACGCTCTACTACTACTACTACTACTTACTATACGACTACTAATACTACTACTACTACTACTTACTACGACTACTCACTACTACTGCCACTACTATACTGCCACTACGACCTACTACTCTCGTACTACTACGACTACTACTACTACCTACTACAATATACCTCCACCGCCTCTTTATTTGCGGCGGGTAACGCCATGCCCCACCTCGCTATTGACTGTGGCATCCACCTTACAACTACCCCTAAAAATACATACATTTACTACTACTACCCCTAAATTTATAAACCTACTCTATTCCTAACTTATCCCCCTTATCCCACTCTCTACCAATGTGTCCTCGCATCGAGTCACTATGTCCGTGTTAGAGTGAGTGGAGTATCTCGTACCCCTGAGACACAGAGGGCAAACCGGAGCAAGTGCAGAAGGAGAGGCGCACCTCATCCAGTCGGCGAGGAGCTCCTTGGCTGGTGCTTCTGTACTGACATCAAGTCAGCTGTCCTTGAGTAGAATCTCCTAGCCTTGGAGGCATGCCGGCCAGATGTGGTAAGACCAGGGCGTGAAGGTACCATGGTTGACTTGCAGGATCCTATCGCCATAGGCCCTTATCTTCTCCAGCTCGTTCCTGTGGTACTACTACTACTACTACTACTACTACTACTACTACTACTTCTACTACCACTACCACTACTGATCTCTTACTCTTACTACCACCACCACCACCACCACACACCTGCGCACCACTAATTTATTAATGAGGTAGGACAGGTGACATCTTGCACCATGGGGTACTATATTATAATGAATGGTAACATGACCTCTTTATCCTTTCTGTTGATAGCTTAAACCTGACCTCAGCCCCGACTTCCTTCCTACCTTGGTTACCTGTTACTCTTCCTCCTCTTTCTCTCTACTTCCCTCTTCCTCCTCTTCTTACTTCTCTCTCTTTCCTTCCTTACCTTTCCTCCCTCTCTTCCCTCTCTCTCTTCTCTCTCTCTCTTCCTTCTCTCTCTCCCTCTCTCCGTCCATTGGTCTGCTGGTCAGATTAACTCCTTATTTAGCATCATCTACTCTCTCTCTCTCTCTCTCTCTCTCTCTCTCGTCTCTCTCTCTCCTCATCTCTCTCTCTCTCTCTCTCTCCTCCCATCGTCTCTCTCTCTCCTCTCCTCCTCTCTCTCGACTCTCCTCTCGTCTCTCCTCTCTCTCTTCTCTCTCTCATCTCTCTCTCATCTCTCCTCTCTCGCTCTCTCTCGCTCTCTCATCTCTCCCTACTCTCTCTCTCCTCTCTCTCCTATATCATTCCTGCCTTCATCGGTTTTCTTTTTATTTCCTTTTCTTTTCATGAATTAATTTTTTTCCTTATATGTACTTTTTACAGTTGCACCTTTCTATCTATTTCATCTACATTTTCGAAACCAAAACACACACACCACACACCACACACACACACAACCACACCACACACACACCCACACACACACCACACACACACACAGACACACACACACACACACACACACACACACACACCACACACACACACCACACACCAACACACACACACACACACACATTTTCTTGATTTTTTTAAAAAAAATATTCATAATGTTTTGTTTCTTTTACTTCATGTTTAAATATATAAAAATGTTCCAAGGTACTTCTATTTATCAGTTTGTAGAATCCAACGCATGGAACCAAGGAAGCAATATGATTTATATGTCCACTGTTCGTACAACACTCTTCAAGACAGCATAATTTGCTTTGGTCCTCAACTATGGAATGCCTCTGCTACAACCCTAAACACGTACAAATATATCGCTTTTTGAATTCAAGAGGAGAGTAAAAAATCATTTCCCTTGTCCTTCAGACCTCACAAACATCCCACGAGTGATAAGGTAGAATATTGTATTTTCAGGTACATTTAGATGCCATACATGTATACATGTATAGTATTTATGTATGTGTTTGGTATGTGGTTTTAGTCATAGTGTTAGTATTTTCATGGTCATAGTAGTAGTATTATGTATAAAGTATGTATGTGGAAGCTAGGTTACGAAAGTTCTTATTTGATTTTTTCATATAATGTATATGTATATGTGTTTATTGCACTATATATGGATGAATGAATGATCGTATATGTGGCGTGTAGTGTGTGTTGTATATTATGTATGTGTGTATGTATGTGCATATATGTGTATGTGTGGTATGTGTGTACATATATTCATATGTGGTAATCGGTATGTGTATATGTTGTATAGATGTATATGTATGTATGTTTTTTTTTCCCGTTCAAAGTAGTATATTTTTAACTACAGAACAAACAGCCAACTGATTCGCTCAGCACTTAACTTATTCTGAACATGTCTGTCAGGGAGCCTTGGCTCGACAGACCGTGCCAACGACCACTTTTATGTAATTACTGAAATGTAATATTGACTAGTAATGGCAATAAACTTTACTTACTTACTTACTTACTTAGCACACACACACAACACACACACACACAACACCACAACCACACACAACCCACACACACTACACACACACACACACACACACACACACCACACACACACACACACACACACCAGTATGGAAAAGTCCATCTATTTGGTTTTACTTAATGATCCTCTGCAACGCACACCAGAATAGAGAAAAACACACCACAAACACACACACACTACACACACATACACACACACACACACACACACACACACAACACACCAACACACACCCACACACACTACACACAACACACACACCACACACACACACACCTACACGCACACACACACACACACACACAGATAGAATTAGATAGATAGATAGATATTTATGACCACAGCTTTATACATAAATTACACATAATATCATTAATAAATAGACAAACACTTAATGTCCAAAAGTGAACATTCCCGCAAATTTTGAGTAACAAACTGTAGTCCAACAAAAATAATTCCTAAAAATACTACTACTAACGATAAACTACTAACACATAAAATTCAACAAGCAGCGCTTGATCTACGTCCCTAATGAAAGACAAAAGAACTAAATAAACTATTAACGGAAAAGAAGATGCTTCTTATGTATAACTATTTAAAACTTCATGAATAATTTTGCCACACACACACACGCACACATACACACCACACACAATACACACACACACACATACACACACACACACAACCAGTTGTTTTGTACTCCATCAGCACTCGATCTATTACAAAAGTTACTCTTTATAAAACTCCTATACTTCTACCACTGTCCTTCCCCTCTTCCTGCCTGTGTGTGTGTGTGTTGTGGTGGATGTGTGTGGTGGTGTAGTGTGTGTGTGTGTGTGGTGTGTGGGTGTGTGTTTGTGTGTTTCTCCTCTCTCTAGACTTTTCACCACCAACACTACCTTCCCTCCCTTCTCCCCTCACCCTCATCGTCATAAGCTACGCACGGCAACCAAGGTCACGTTTCCCCCGGTCCAAGTCAGAGTTACGAGTGTTATGATTCACTGCCGCAAGCCGCCCTCCGGCGGACTTTTTGCTAGCTCCTGCGGAGGCTTTTAGTGTGGGTGGGCCGCCACCCCCTGTGTTTGGTGGGCCCCTCGGCCTCACCAAACACGTGTGTTGCCAGAACTTCTATGAAGTAAGTTTTACCTGGTGCCTTTGTTTTTGAATGATATTATTGATTATGATTTTTCATTGATTACAACTTGATTGAAAGTTGAAAACTAGTGCTTTTGACTTCACTAATGTGATTATAGTATGACCATTCGCGCTGCGGAGCGTACTGAAACTTGGGATGAATTTAAGGGGAAGGGTAGGAGTTTAGGTTAAGGGGAAGGGTATGAGTTAGAAGGGGAAGTGCTGCACCAGCTCAGCGAGTTAGTTCTCTTGAGGTTACTCCCTGGGCGCGTTTGAATAATATTAATATTAGATTATCTTTGGTAGGCCCATGATTGATACGTGGATTATACGAGTAGGCTGACTTCTTTGGAAATGTGGGATTACTGTCCTAGACGCAGATAATCACCTGGGGTTTTTAAGAATAAACACAAGAACTATATTTGAAAACCATCTATTTAATTCATGCCTGGTATTTGTGCTCTTGTTTGAGATCACGACAAACTATTTAAGTTTTTAATCCAACATCAGAAAACTCTCCCTCCCAACACGGAACTCTATATCTTGATATAAGTACAAAACTTTACAATCTGACGGGAAGCTCTCCCCGTGTAATGAAGGTAAGCTCTGGTGAGCATACACCTTCCATCTCTGAACCTTATTGACAATTATCCTTCATTTAGGTAACAACCGCGAATACTTTAATTATACTGGAAGATATAAGGGGGGGATATTAGAGAAGATGTTGTGTGGTTTCACTAAAAAAAATACCATGTAATCGGGCCCTTTGCGTCAGCCTGTTCGAAGAGTGGGAGAGAGACTCCGTTTTTAATAATATTATAAGGATTGGCAGCCGCCTTACGTTTAGTGCAAACTAACGATCGTACCCATATTTGGACATATAGATAACAATATTAATAACAAGGAAAGGGGGGGTGGGGAGAATATGAGCGAAACGTTGGCGACGAACGTCCGTAAACGTCTTATTACCTGTTCGAGATGGGAGAGGGGAGAGGAGACTGCTGCCGCCCTTTCGGGGTAACCAATAGCCCGCGTGGATAAGAGGCGGATGTTTGATAGCCCTGACTTGGCCTCATCTCTGAAGAGCGTATAATCCGCCGAATAACTAATTAAATAATGAAACTCGTGTACCTAAGAAAGTGCTGCCTATAATACAGTCCTGTTACTTTGATATAAAGAAGAATTTAAATAGGTTTAATCCATAACCGAGCGAAGTGTTTTTATTGAAGGAAGTCCGTGTCCCGTGTCCGACACCGCGTGTTTTAAAGAGTGTGTGGTATTATGGAGGCGGGACTCATAAATTTTGGTCGACTTTTTTTTACAGTAACTCGACTAACACTCCATTTTTTGAACTTGATCTCTCCTATGGTGAGACTATTTGAAGACCTTAAGAATCTAGGTTTTCCTTGATCTGATAGGAGGGTGAGGGGAGGATAAAAAGTTTTGAATTCAATTAGTTATCACTGATCGCGAAATAAGATCCCACGAATGTTGAATCGCACGCGGAATGTCCGGGGGGGGAGGGAGTGAGGGAAGGAAGGAAGATAGAAAGGAAGATAGGAAGAAGAATATAAACTACACGAGAAAAACTAAAAGATGAATTGCTTACGGGGACATAAAAAAACCCGGAATTATATGATAATTATTTCCCATCCTATCTCTCTGAATAACGGGCATTACACTGCCACATCCCTGCACTCTGGAGGCGGTTGGAAGGAGTCAGGCGCGAGGGTGGGTATGTTTACTGTCAGCAAGTATTCAGCACTGGGGCGGCGGGGAGCAGAGTGGTTAGCGTCACCGGGTGGCGTTCTCGAAGACTCGAGTTCGATCCCGAGGAGGGACCCATAAATCCACTTAAAATCTTTCTGCACGGCGAGTGGCCTAAGAACACCACACATGCCCTGCCCATTAACTCTACCTTCGATGCTGAGTGCATCGGAGGACACAGGGGGGCGGCATGAAGCCTCAATCAAGGCCATATTGTTTGTTGTTTTGTTTAGAGGATACATTCCTTAGAAGTCGTAGTGATCTAACCGCTGCAGCTTAGTGTTGCCCGAAGAACCCACGCCGGGAGGGTGGTCACAACCCCCGGCTAACACAGTACCCATTCACTTGCTGGGCGGGACAGGGGCTCGGGTTTTAAGATAAGACCACCCGTCTATCATTCGCCTCCGCCAGGATCGAAACCCGGGACTTCTCGGTCTGTGAGCCGAGCGTGCTAACCACTACACTACGGACGAGTCCACGTTACTATCACTATACATATCACGTACATTATCACTATAAAAAGCCTGACCTGCACTACCACGGGCGAGGGCCAACCATCACAGCCCACATCAGAAAAAAGAAGCATGTTGAAAAAAAGTTTTAGGAGGCTACAGAGAATGGCAACAAAGATGGTAGCAGAGCTTAGAAGAAACTTTCTGAGAGGAAAGGTTGAAGGAAATAAAGTTACCACACTCGAGCAGAAAGAGAAAGAGGAGACTTAATAACAATGTAAGCTGACAACTAAGATGGAAGACAGAAACAGACCATGAGAAGACTACTGGACTCGGCAGCAAAGAGAAGGTCGCTACACAAGAGGACATACAAACAACTAGCAAAAGGGAGATCGCCTGAACAACATAAAGAAAGTACCAGCTTCCCTCATAGCAATGTAGAAGTTTGCAATGGACTAACGAGGAGGTGATATCGGCACATAATGTGCACAGTTGAAAGAAAGACTGGATAAAAGGTAGCTACGGAGACGGGGACCCCACCAGTGTAGCTCAGCCCGTAAAACACTACTAGGTAAATACACACGTACACCCACACACACACCTACAATCTAACTCATCTCTCGGGACACACACACACACACATACACACCACCTGCTATTGTAATCCTCCTCTTCTGCCCAACAGGACGCATACCTGGCCGGCGGAGCACCCCCAGAGTCACCGCTAGGGCCAGGATGTGCGCCTGGCTGTATGAACGGAAGGTGGCCGTGTGGAGTGATGAGTGCACACCTTCCGGAGAACCACCCGGTGAGTGTTGCGTGGCTCTGAATACACACACACACACACACCACACACACACACACATTCAAGAAGCCATGAAAGAAGCTAAAGAAGATAAGAGCGTTTGAAGGCGATAAATAAGTAGAGGCATTTTGTCTAAGCTGTCATTTTAATTGAGCAGAATAACATAGACAGTGACAGAGATAGATTCCACGATCATTCAGATTTAAAAGCCGAGATCGCTGGAACCAGACATGGAGACGGGAGGACACAAGTATAATTAACTCCCTCATTACGCATCACACCTAAGTAAATACAACCAGGTAAACAAGTAGGTCAACACAGGTAAGTAAGAATGAGTAGTGAATTGTAACTCCCCTTTCTTTCCCTGTAGGAGGGGTTTCCCGGACGTGATGTGTGTGACCTCGGCACTCCGGGCAAACATGACCTTGAAAGCCTCGCCAAAACGCTCCTTCCTTAACTACATCAGCAAGAAGTTGACATCAGCGTGACGGCAGCGTGTGAGTACTGGAGGAGGAGAGAGACTGTACACAGAAACACTGCCAATGGATAGCTTGTGGGTACAGGAGAGGAGGAGGAGGAGGAGAGAGACTTTACACAGAAACACTGCAATGGATAGCTTGGTGGTACAGGAGGAGGAGGAGGAGGAGAGAGACTACATAGAAAACACTGCAATGGATAGCCCCCTCGCCATTCCTTATTGATGTGGGTACAGGAGGAGGAGGAGGAGGATGAGAGACTACATAGAAAACACTGCAAGGATAGCTTGGGGTACAGGAGGAGGAGGAGGAGGAGAGAGATACATAGAAACACTGCAATGGATAGCTTGGTGGGTACAGGAGGAAGGAGGAGGAGGAGAGAGACTACATAAGAAACACTGCATGCAATGGATAGCTTGTGGGAAAGAGAGGAGGAGGAGGAGAGGAGACTACCATAGAAACACTGCAATGGATAGCTGTGGTACAGGAGGAGAGGAGGAGGAGGAGGAGGAGAGACTACATAGAAACACTGCAATGCGATAGCTTGTGACTTACATCAAGGTTCTGATATTTGTATGTGCTACTGAGCATCTCCCTTCCAATCCTTGACTTTTGCAGAAAGTGGCAGTGTGTTTCCTGAAGATGTGTCAGTTAATACAACTCACCAGGCTACAACGGATTTGTTCTGTGCTAACATATCATAAGCTATTTCATATGGAACTATACTATCCAGACTATGGAGTTTTTATTTTTTCCCTCCCCTCCACCAACTGATGGGTGTAGTGAGACTGGTGCAGGGAGCAGGGAGTCTGGTCAGTGAAGTGTGACCTCCAGTGCAGCAAGGGTGTGTGTGTGGGTCACTGGGTCACATAACCCTGGTTGGGACACATAGAAACGTAAGGCAAGCCGAAGAGCTTCTTACGGGCTAGTCATCAGGGAGAACAAGAGTAACGGGATTTCAAGCTGAAAAGCGTTAATTTAAAAAGGAAATAGAGGAAAAAAACTGGTTCACAAATAAGGTGGTAAATGATTGGCATGGACTCAGTAGGACAGAGTAGTGCGGATTAATAGGGAGCTTTAAAAGTGAAGACTAGATCATTTCATGGATGGGGATGAAAGGTGGATTAGGTAGGTTAAGTAAAAGGACACTACCTCGTGTATAGGTCTCACAGCCTCTTGTAGCTTCCTTATGTTCTTATTTTCTAATGATATTCTTAAGGTCAGTATCTACACGGAAAAAATAGGAGACGGAAGGAGTCAGAAGCGAAGGCAGAAGCTCTGACATACCCAACCAGGCTATTTGACGACCTAACCTAACCTAACCTCACCCTGGGGACGGGGCGGTGAGTGTTTCCAGTTCAGGGTTGCGACTATACGGAAGATAGAGAGATTAAGATAGAGTTAGATGGAGAATGGAGATAGATAGTGTGATGGATGGATGAGACAGAGAGAGAGAGAGAGGGAACGGACAGACAGGGACAGACAGGAATCAGAGAGATAGAGAGGATGACAGGACAGCAGACGACAGACAACAAAACAGACCGGACAGTGTCAAAGATAGTTCTCAGATTAGTCCAGCTGAAGCTCATGACTGAAAACCTATAAGAGTACAACAATAAAGTAAAAAAAAGAGAGAGAGAGAGAGAGAGAGAGAGGGGAGAGAGAGAGAAGAGAGAGAGAGAGCAGAGGAGGAGAGAGAGAGAGAGAGAGAGGATAGAAGGAGATGAAGAGACAGAGAGGAGAAGAGAGAGAGAGAGAGAGAGAGCGAGAGAGGAGAGAGAGAGAGAAGGAGAGAGAGAGAAGAAGAGAGAGCGAGAGAGGAGACATGAGAGATGAGAGAGAGAGAGAGAGAGAGAGAGAGAGAGAGAGAAGAGGGAGATAGCCCGAGAGAGAGAGAGAAAGACGAGAGAGAGAGAGAGAGAGAGAGAGAGAGAGAGAGAGGAGATGAGAGAGAGAGAGGAGAATGACCGGATGAGAAGAGAGAGAGAGAGAGAGAGAGTCTGTATGAAAGTTCAGCCACACTTATTCGGTTCCTTGGTCACAGGGCAAGGTGATCCAGCACCAGTGTCTGCTGCTGCACCTCAAGGGATGGCCTGCCGCTGCCTGCCTCCCTGCCTCGCCGGAGCCTCTTCTCCTGGCCATGGAGAAAGTAGAGGCTCTCTCCTCCCAACACCATCCACCGCTGTTCACCTGCAAGTATGTGGCTGTGGGAGAGGGGGCAGGAGGCTCTGAGTGTGTGCTGTGTCAAGTATGTGGCTGTGGGAGAGGGGCAGGAGGCTCTTGAGTGTGTGCTGTGTCAAGTATGTGGCTGTGGGAGAGGGGCAGGAGGCTCTGAGTGTGTGCTGTGTCAAGTATGTGGCTGTGGGAGAGGGGCAGGAGGCTCTTGAGTGTGCTGTGTCAAGTATGTGGCTGTGGGAGAGGGGCAGGAGGCTCTGAGTGTGTGCTGTGTCAAGTATGTGGCTGTGGGAGAGAGGGGCAGGAGGCTCTGAGTGTGCTGTGTAGGCTGAGCTGTAATTATTGTGTTGACAGAAATTGGGGGTCACTGGTATGGGGGTTTTATGACTTGTCAACGTTACTTGAATGATATTATTTGGGGATGATTTGATAAATGATTACAACTTGAATGAAGAATTTAACTTAGTCTTCTGACTTCACTATATGATTATAGTATGACCACGTCTCACTGCGGAGAGTACTGAAAAGGGGGATGTACTTAAGGGGAAAGGATAATAAGGTTTAGGTTAAAGGGATTTGCTGCCACCAGCCCTGGCGAATAGTTCACTATGATTACTCCCTGGGCACGTTTGATTAATATTAATATTAGATTGATCTTGGTAGTCGTGGTTGGTACGTGGAATTATACCGAGTAAAGGCTGACTCTTTTGGAAATGTGGGGAATTATTGTCCTAACCCCGAATAATCACCTGGGTTTTTATAATAACACAAGAACTATATTTGCAAATGATATCCTATTTATTTATAGTGACATAGTAAGTCTCTTGCTTGAGATCATATCCAACATCTAAGGGTTAACACTGTACCGAGAAACTCTCTCCGGAGAGAAGACT
>JACEEZ010006770.1:15408-49041 GCA_016584305.1 Chionoecetes opilio
CAAGCATAACTCCTGCTTTTCAGGCCTCTGTTCTTTCATTTCAAGCACTAACTCCTCTTTTCAGGCCTCTGTTTTTTATTTCAAGAAATAACTGTATCAGGCCTCGTTCTTTTCAAGCATAATCCGCTATCAGGCCTCTGTTTTTTCATTCAAGCATAAACTCCTGCTATTCAGGCCTCTGTCTTCATTCAGCAAAACTCCGTATTCAGGCCTCTGTTCTTCATTTCAAGCAATAACTCCTGCTATTCAGGCCTCTGTTCTTTCATTTCAAGCACTAACTCCTGCTATTCAGGCCTCTGTTCTTCACTCATATCTTTCTTAAGCCACACTTTTTTATACTCTTCAAGTTCCTTAAATTTCCTGTTCTCTGTAGCACAAATAGTAGCTCCCAAATCTGTCATTTTAATCTAATTCTAATGGCTTCTGCCCACCTTTGAACCCGTCAGGATGGCTGGGTTTGGTAGAGCTGTGGGCTCGCGTGTAGCGCCCCTACATTCGGTCAGCGGTTCGAGCCCAAACCAAGTTCGTCCTGGCATGGTGGCGCTTGTATAGTCAATAACTTGTCGTTGGTACAGAAAAAACCCTCTCATATTGGGACTAATTGGGCCAAGGAGTGGTCCCGAGTAATGCAAGGACCGAATAATGGGGGGATTATAATGGGGGGATATGTAATAAAATAAAAAAAAAAAAAAAAAAATCTAGGTGATAGGAAATTTCGCCCCCAAAAAAAAAAAAAAAAAAAAAAAAAAAATCTAGGTACATAATACCGTTTTTGGCCGGCGCATAAGACGCACCTCCGCATAAGACGCACCCTATTTTAAAGGAGGTTTTTAGAAAAAATAAAATATTGGTGTTTTGAGGGAAAAAAATAAATTCGTAAATTTATCAGTTATTAAAAAAAAAAAAGATTTGTAGGGGAAAACAAATGTTTATGAGCATGTACCTAAATAAAATATTCCCCAGTGCAGTGAATGTGAATGAAAAATTATACTATAGTTAAAATGAAAAGGGAAAATGACGGTAATCAAAATCGGTCATAATATATTGCAGGATGCCCCCCACGAATTGATATTCTAATATTTTGCTACCTATGACATATAGCTTAGATTTAATGTTGTAGGTAGCCTTTTGTTCCCTTTGTGTTTAGACTTTGTGGAATATTTGAAGTATAGATATTGGTATTATTTTGGTAGTGGGCTTTCAAAAGTCCTAGAACTCTTACCGACACCATCGGTAGCTTTCTTCATTCTGAGTATTTTGAGCCCCATTTCCCATGGCGCAATTGAATAATAATGGAATTACACTTTAGTACCGAAAATAAAACCGTTATTTGAGCCAGAAAGTTAAGTTAGGTTAAACAGATTAGGTTAGGTTAGAGGTGGGGTTTGGTTTAGTAAACAGATGATATAGAGAAAAAACGAATATTACCAATAATATGACAGTGTGAAGCGTACCCAATGTTTGCGGGGCGGACCTGGAGGGCAGGTTGCCTCCCCCCCCACACACACATGTAAACAAACATTGATGTCCGACAAAAACGAGAGCCAGATTAATTCAAAACACAAAAAAAAACTATTCAGGACTAAGTTTCGGCCTCGAAATCGGTGGTTGCCCAAATAACAAAATTTACGAAGATATTTAGTTAACACCGTCTGTAAGGTAGCCATCTCTACCTTGTGTTATTGTTGTAATTGTTGAAGGGCCACGTTGTCGGGATCGACGATATTTGCCCTGGTTTACACCTATGAATCTATCACAGTCGCGAGGGTTGATTAGTCTTCTTCAGGAAGGTGCAGGTGAAGGCTGGTTCAAAACTCTGAAATCACGGCAGCGTTCCGTCAGCCGTGCCTTGTATTCACACTATTTGTCATGGTTCCGAAATTTTCGGCAGTTCCTGCTCCCCCTCTAAACAGACATGGTCCCTCAGAGGTTATGGTTGAAGAAATTTGCATTAATAGCACTTCTAGTGGATGAAGAAGAGAGTTGAACTCTAAAAGACACTGTTTTGGGTACATAAACCCTTTGAGAAAACGTTTGATTACAGAACGGACAGTCTCATTACATTAAAATATTCTTCCCCAGAAACCTTACGTGACAGGACGGTGGTGTATTGGAGCCGGGGGACGGTGGCGCACCGTTAGTGTAACACGTCTATTGTTTGAATGTAAGAAATTCAAAACGGATGTGATGAGATGGTGCATCGCCGTGTCACCATGATGGTATGTTGTGATTGGGCCCTTTGAGGCGGACGATGTGGCGCCAATGAGGGTCTTGGTTTGGTGCACATGTGGAAGACTTTTGTCCCGTCTACATCTACCGTTGCACCCTTTTTACTAGCACTCTTTCATACAGTTTCCTTATCCGTAGAGGTACAGGGGTGAGGATGAGGGGTCGAGGTGGTACAAAGCCCTATGCTGTCTCTATCCCACCTGCTTACCACTGTAGCGGCGCTAAACCAAACTCACACACACACCTGCATGGGTTTTAGGCCACCCCCTGTCTGGGACCAGGATTAGTGGGTGACCTGACACGGGACCTGACTTGTCCTCGCCGACACAACTGCAACACCAGCCAGGTAATTAAAGACAGCCACAGGACACACATAGACACACACGCCGAGCACCTCTTATCCCCACGTTGTACAATGACTCGCTGGTCAAATAAACTACGAAGCCACGACGCCCTTCCCCACCCTTGTGTGACAAACTCTCAAGATACTACCCCTTCCTCTCACCGCTCACACAAAAAAAAAAAACACTTTAACACTCTCTTTGATTCACTATTCCATTTATCAACAATACTCATTCCAGCGAAAATTCCATCACCTTTTTCTGCCTCCTTCTTTTCATCTCCTTCCAACTGTTGTGTCAACTTGTGTGGCCCGAGTCGAATGCGGGTTAAAGCTACAACTAATATGCGGGATGTTTGTCTTTTCAATGGGTGCGGGATGACTCTGGAGTGGTAATGCCCCATGGTGGGTGCGCGGAGGGCGTCGCCGAGTGAAGATCCCAGGTGAAGCAGCAGACCTGAGATATCAAGACGTTTACCATGGAGAGCAGCAGCGGGGTGTGGATGATGTTTACATCGACATTTGCCATCTTGGCAGCAACAACCGCAATCTTGTTGCCCCAGCTCTTGTTCTCTTAAAATCCAACCTTTTCTTAGAATATGCTTTACTGTTGATAACACAGTTACTAATTTGTGTTCAGGGATTTACTGCTAAAACACAGATCACTCCGGGACCCTTTAGTAATACACCACCGGCTGTTCTGCATTCTCTGCCTGACCTCTCATGCACTAATATGGCCGCATTAGACGCAGGGGAACTTTTGAAATTCCTTTTTAAGGGAAAAAACTGCGTTTATGCGCCGGCAAATACGGTAACTGGGGAAATTTCGACCCCCCTTAAAAAAAAAAAAAAAAAAAAAAAAAAAAAATCTAGGTAGCCTACCATATATAGCTAGGGAAATTGGGACCCTAAAAAAAAAAAAAAAAAAAAAAAAAAAAAAGAAGAAGAAGAAGGTCGAATAATGTCAAAGTCCGAATAAATGAGTGTCCGAATACGAGAGGTTTTACTGAAGTTGCAAAGTGTCTAGATAGGATGAAAGTGTCTTATTTATACGTCCACTCTTGACATACTTTTCCAGCCTTGGTACTTCACAATTTGTTTTCTTAAGGGCATTCTCAAATTTTCTTTGGAAACTTTGATCAGTTCTTTACTCTTACAAACCCTAGCTTTCCTTTTCCCTTTGTGGTCCCTTACCAGGGTTATGTTCTCTTGCTTTCCATAATGTGCACATTTTTGTATCCCCCATTCCCTTTTCTTTTTCTGCAGTACGTGGATCATCTTTTGTTGCAGCGGATTTTCATGGATCTCTTGTTCAGCCACAATTATTTTCCTTAGATCTGTTCCTTTTCCTCTTGTTTTTTGTTCCATCCATCCCCTTTCTTTCTGGATCTTTACAATTTTTCAGCTGGTTTTGTGGGGTGTGTGTGTGTGTGTGTGTGTGGACCTGGAGGGGCGTGCAGGTGGTAAAGGACAGTGTGTTGCAGGGACGGTGTGGACAGGTGTGGCGGGGGTGGCTGCCTTGATGCTGGCCGTGTCCCGGGGCAACCTGATCCAGGAGGGGACATCTACCGCTCAGTGGCCAGCATTCAGCAGGACAGACCACAGTTCATCGTGAAACCTTGGGAGTCTTGGCAGTGTCTTGTTGGTCTCAATTGAGTCAGCCCAAATTGCAGGGTACATCTGGGAGGGCGGCGGGAGATTGAACACCACTGCCAAACACCCTTTTAGTGTCCTTCTAAAACCTGCTAACGGGGCCCCTGCACCCACGGAACAGTATGACTTCCTGCCCCACCGCCCGGGCCCCTCTACCTCAGCAACAACAACCACTATGGGAACTTTAACTGAGGACGTCACTGCAGGAACTACCACACCAAATCTCATCAGTTTTTGAGTACCACGTGAAGTATTAAGAGTTTTGGAAGCAACAGTCCCAGTAGTTATTACTAATATAGTGGCCTAGTAGTAGGTAGTGGTAAGATGTGCAGTAGTGCATGTGATTGGGGCATTAGTAGTAGTAGTGGTAAGATGTTGCAGTAGTGCATGGATTGTGGCATTAGTAGTAGTAGTGGTAAGATTTTGCAGTAGGCATGTGATTGTGGCTTAGTAGTGGTAGTGGTAAGATGTTGCAGTAGTGCATGTGATTGTGGTAGTAGTAGTAGTAGTGGTAAGATGTTGCAGTAGTGCATGTGTTTGTGGCTTTAGTAGTAGTAGTGGTAAGATGTAGCAGTAGTGCATGTGTTTGGGGCATTAGTAAAAGTAGTGGTAAGATGTGCAGTAGTGCATGTGATTGGGGGAATTAGTAGTAGTAGTGGTATATAGTTATGCATGATATTTGCTATTGTTTTTTGTGTAAGCAGGGTGGGATAAACGACCAGCCATGTTGAGTACCCGAGGCAGACAGTCAGGTCACGTCCACCGAGGCCTGTCACAAGTCAGGCGCCCTAGAATTGAAAGGGCCCACAAAGCGCCACTTTTAAAACACTGAGAAAAAACGCGCTTAAAGTTTAATCTAAGAAAATCAAAAATATGGAAGGGGCACAAGCGCCACTTTTATCAATGAAAAAAATGCACCTAAAGTGTTTTCAAAGTAAATCAGCAACAAATGAAGATACAGGAGAACCTCGTTTATCCGGCACCCTCGGGGGGGAGCGCATGCCGGATAACTCATTTTGCCGTTGTTTTGAGAGTTACTCTTATGGAATCGCCCAAAATCCCAATACAGGAAAAACCTCATTTAACCGGATTTAAAACAACGGCAACCTAAAAAACAACGTCACTAATCGACCCAGGATTAATTAAGTATAATTATTTCAAAAAACTGAGAAAATCGGCAGAAATTTAGTTGGGCAAGGCTGTGGTCTACACAAGACTCCCTCTCCTCACTCCACCTCCTCCTCTCCCGCCATCCACGATCCTCTACGTCCCTCGTCCACACCATCCAGAGGGTCCTTCACCTTACCAACGAGGGGTGGGAGATCGCCTTCCAGTGCGTTCCCTCCCACGCTGGTATCCCAGGCAACGAGGTGGCTGATTCTGCTGCCAGGATGGCCTTAACAGATGTAAACACGACACCCTTCCCTCTGCCGCTCTCCACAGCCACACGCCTCATCTCCCGGGTCTGCCGCTCCACCTGGAATAACACACTCGGCGATGCCCTCCGCATTACCTCCATGGGGCCAATACCGCAGTGACTCTTCCCCAGCCCTCGATACGGAAAAAGTCCCGCGTCTGGATGTCACTCTCACCCGCCTCCGGGCCCGGGGCACACGACACTCACGGCTCACCTGCACCGCCTCCGTCTGTCCCTGACCCCCACTGCCCCTTTGGGGCATGAATTTTCCGGAGACTATTGAACACTTTCTGCTGCAGTGTCCGCATTCCAATCACACCGTGTAGTGCTACAGTCTCAACTCCTCGCCTGAACGTCACCACCTTTGACCTGCCCACCCTGCTGGCGGCGGCTGGGGTTCCCCCCTCTCGGCAACACGCCGTCATCCGCCTCACCTGTGCCTTCCTGAGGAAGACAGGTCAACTACCGCCCCCTTTTGATAGCCCTCATAGGACATCACCAGGGCTCATAGTGTTCCCCAAGGGATCCTCGCACCCTAAAACAACAACAACAACAACAACCTCCAGAAAGCACAGTATTTATTGGGATTTGGGTGATTCCATAAGAGTAACTCTCAAAACAACGGCAAAAAGAGTTATCCGGCATGCGCTCCCCCCCCAGGGTGCCGGATAAAAAGAGGTTCTCCTTTAAAAACTGTGCTTTCTGGAGGTGTTTTTGTTGTTGTTTTAGTGCTGCGAGGATCCCTTGGGGAAACACTATGAGCCCTGGTGATGTCCTATGATGCTATCACAGGCACGGTAGTTGGGCCTGTCTTCCTCAGGAAGGGACAGGTGAGGCGGATGGACGGGTGTTGCCGAGAGGGGGGCGGCCAGCCGCCGCCAGCAGGGTGGGCAGGTCAAAGGTAGTGACGTTCAGGGCGAGGAGTTGAGACTGTAGCACTACACGGTGTGAGTGGAAGTTCGGACACTGCAGCAGAAAGTGTTCAATAGTCTCCGGAAAATTCATGCACCCAAAGGGGAGTGGGGGTCAGGGGACAGACGGAGGCGGTGAAAGGGGAGTCGTGAGTGTCGTGTGCCCCAGGCGGAGGCGGGTGAGAGTGACATCCAGGTGCGGGACTTTTTCCGTATCGACGGCTGGGGGGAAGAGTCACTGCGGTTGGCCCATGGAGGTGATGCGGAGGGCATCGCGAGTGTGGTTATTCCAGGTGGAGCGGCAGACCCCGGGGGATAGGCGTGTGGCTGTGGAGAGCGACAGAGGGAAGGGTGTCGTTTTTACATCTGTTAAGGCCATCCTGGCAGCAGGGAAACAGCCACCTTGTTGCCTGGGTACCAGCGTGGGAGGGAACGCACTGGAAAAGGGGATCTCCCACCCCTCGTTGGTAAGGTGAAGGACCCTCTGGATGGTGTGGACGAGGGACGTAGAGGATCGTGGATGGGGAGAGGAGGAGGTGGAGTGAGGAGAGGGGGTCTTGTGTAGACCACAGCCTTGCCCAACTAAATTTCTGCCGATTTCTCAGTTTTTGAAATAATTACACTTAATTAATGCTGGGTCGATTAGTGCCGTTGTTTTGAGGCGCCGTTGTTTTTAAAAGCAGGTTAAATGAGGTTCTCCTGTATTGGGATTTTGGGGGATTCCCTAAGAGTAAACTCTCAAAACAACGGCAAAATGAGTTACCGGCATGCGTCCCCCCCGAGGGTGCCGGATTTAAATGAGGTTCTCCTGTATTAGATTAAACTTTAAGCGCGTTTTTTCAGTTTTTTAAAAGTGGCGCTTGTGCAGTTTGAATTCTAGGGACCTGAAGTGTCCAACAGGCTCAAGGACGGTGTCTGTTTAATTTTAATGCAAGCTGTACAAGGTAACATTCATGCTATGACATTTTCATTTTTAAAGTATTTTTTTTTTTTTTTTTTTTTATAACATTTGTGCCCATAGCGCTGTAGGCAGTGGTGACCCAGGGCTCGGATGTTAGGCTCGAAGGCACACTTGAGGGCTCTGATGGTTGGTCCTCGCCCGTGGTGGCACAGGCAGGATTCTTATAGTGAGGCCTGTGATTACAGGCTCATGCCGCCCCCTTGTTTTTCCTGCATGATTTACAAATAACAGTCTGGTATTGCTCTGTGCATGTTGACATTGCATGAATTGGAAGTAATGTGTATCACCATGATGATCTTTAGTAGTATTATCATATTAACATTATTATTATTATTATCATTAGATTTTCTCGAATTTACAAGAATAACAAGAGTAAAAAAAGTTGGGGCTTGTACATTGTCCACACTGCCGCTGCAGCGTGCCTCTGCCGCTGCCGCTGCCGCAGTCTGCCCTGACCTGATACCCGGACCCTATACTAAATTTAAAAATGGGGCCAACGAGGCACAGTACCAATATCTCAGTAGCCTCCTTCTAAAGATAATGAGAGGCGTTGGCAGTGATGGAGCTGTTGCAGTCACACCTTGATCACTTGTGCTGGAAGGTGCTGAGCATAGATGCACATGATTTATTTGTGGCTTTTTTACAATTAATGATATACCAAGCCAGGCGGTAAAGGATATAAGACGTAAATGTCATTAATTTAAATGTAATATTCAACATGTAGCCTATATAATAAATCATGGCTTAGTGGATGTGATACAAAGTATATGTGTCATTAACAGTAAGATAATATACATCCTCGTGTATCATTGATGAAAAAATGATATCAGTGTATGCCAATACAATGTGCTATTTCAACATTATTATTATGTTTTGCTTAAATGATGATCATTAATGAATGATTTACTACAGTGCTAAGAAAAGATGCTGATGATTTATTAGTTTTCTTATAATACTTACTGTGTCAATGTTTTTTTGACATGATTTTGTTTGACATGGGTGATTTGCTTAGGCAATCTTTTGTTTATATGATGATCATTAATAGTTATTTGCTAAATGTTGTTTTCCTATAAAACTCTACGTTATAAATGACAGTATTATATTGCAATAGTAAGTTGAGCCTGAAGTAAATGTCTGGTAAATGTGTGGTAGGACCGCACGCTATAATGTCAATGTCCCGGTGTGCTGCACGCTGTAGTGGCACCAACTTTTGACATGGAAATATACCAAAGACGCGGAATTGTATTAGCTTTCCATTTATATATTTCGTTTTCGGATGAATGAGTAATTAAGTTCATCACAAGCAATCAAACAGGGGTGGGCATATCACGGGGGCCTCGGTGGAAACGTGATACGCGGGAGACGCGGTAGTGTGAACACACCCGTTAAAAGCTCAGTCGACTGCCTCCATCCGGAGGCAGCGGCAGACTGCGGCCCGCGGCAGCGGCAGAGGCACGCTGCCCGCGGCAGTGTGGGAAATGTACAAGCACACTTTTTTGACTCTTGTATTCTTGTAATTCGAGAAAATCTAATGATAATAATAATAATTTTGGGAATTTATGTCACATACATCAGCATCACCATTTATCATCACCATTGACCTCAAGTTAGGATCTCTCTATCAGCGGGAGGTTCAGGGGGCCTAGATAGGAGATAGTCTACACTCAGATCTATTTAAAATTTTAAGGGAAGATCTGAGGTAAATTGACTGCCTGGGCTACCAGGATTTTTTCCAAATTGACACTGATATCGGCCAACATTGTAGCCATTCCGCCATGAAAGAGTTCCTATGATATCTTCCACCAACAATTAGTAAGTGATGGCGTTTGGGAATAGTATGGGATGGCAAAGGGGGTATTTGGAAGATCAGCTTTCAAATTTTGTCCTCGACACCTAATTATGCCCTCGATCTAGGTACAGAACTAATAATTTGGTAAATTTGTTCTGCTGGTATGGGAAGGGAGCCTGCATGGGGACTCGCGCGTGGTGACCCCCGGGAGTGGCGTCGTAGGGTGGGGGAGGCGACGCGCCCCCGGCGTATGCCCCAATGATTTATTGATCCTGTCTTGTATTTATTTATTAAAATTTTTAAAGGTATTAAATTATAATCAATGTTATTAGCATTACCAGATAATAAAAGTGTTTTTTTAATTACTGTATTATCATTAATATTGTTATTTATTTTTATTACTCTTTATAATATTACTGCAGCTTGTAGTGGGTTTATACCGTCCATAACACATAGTCGCCAGTCACTCGCCACTGCACTAAAATCGCCAGGCGCCAATATTAGGAAATAGCCGCAAAGCCCCTCCGGGCGGACTTTTGGCTAGCTCCCGCGGGGGGGCTATTTGGGGGTGGGCCTTCGGCCCACCACCCGTTGTTTGGTGGGCCTTCGGCCCACCAAACACGGACTCTCCAGATAGCCCCTTCTAACTTTCCTGAAATCATGGATGTAGAAATGTATGGTATTACCCCCACCCATTCACTCACCCCTTACCATCACCCCCACCCATTCACTCACCCATTACCCATCACCCCCCACCCATTCACTCACCCATTTCCCATCACCACACACCCATTCACTCACCCATTACCCACACCCCCCACCTATTCCTCAACCCCTCACCCAAACACCCCAACCCATCACCCCCACCCATTCACTCACCATCACCCCCCACCCATTACCCATAACCCCACCCATTCACTCACCATTACCCATCACCCTACATCAAGGTTTCCCCAATTCTCGCAACCCACTTTTTTTCGCCCAATTATCGCTAATAGGTGCTAAAAAAAAAAAAAAAGTGATCGGATCATCTCATAATTGGGCTTAAAACCCCTTCCCCTGGTCAAAACCGGTTCAAAAATGTTCATATGAGGTGATTGCGCCACGGGGGCGGAACCTAATACCAGACACACCCCACACACAAAAAACAACACACACACACACACAGAAAAGACAGACAGACAGACAGACACACTTCGCTTAATTTACATTACCCATCACCCCCACCTATTCCTCACCCATCACCCATCACCCCCAAAACCCCTCACCCCCCACCATTCACTCACCCATCACCCCACACCCATTACCATCACCCCACCCATTCACTCACCCATACCATCACCCTACATCAAGGTTTCCTCAATTCTCGCAACCCACTTTTTTTTCACAATTATCGTAATAGGCTGCTAAAAAAAAAAAAAAAAAAAGTGATCGGATCATCTCATAAATGGGCTTAAAACCTTCCCCTGGTCAACCCGGTTCCAAAAATGTTTCATAGGAGGTGATTGCGCCACAGGGGGCGGAACCTATACCAGACACACACACACACACACACACACACACACACACACACACACAGACAGACAGACAGACAGACACACTTTCGCTTATATTTACCATTACCCATCACTCCCCACCTATTCCCTCACCCATCACCCATCACCCCCCACCCATTCACTCACCCATCACCCCACACCCATTACCCATCACCCCACCCATTCACTCACCCATTACCCATCACCCTACATCAAGGTTTCTTCAATTCTCGCAACCCACTTTTTTTTTCACAATTATCGCTAATAGGCTGCTAAAAAAAAAAAAAAAAAATGATCGAATCATCTCATAAGTGGGCTTATGACCTTCCCCTGGTCAACCCGGTTCCAAAAATGTGCCATATGAGGTGATTGCGCCACGGGGGGCGGAACCTATACCACACACACACACACACAGACAGACAGACAGACAGACAGACAGACACACTTTCGCTTATATTATTATAAGATAGATGTTAGCACCACTACAGACTTGTATGTGTCACTGAAGAGGCATACACAGTAGTTTATATTATGTACATCACACTACATGTCTTCAGTGGTACATACAAGTCTGTAGTGATGCTAACATTCGTAATATATGATGCCTGGCGACATTAGTGCAGTGGCAAGTGACTGGCGACTATAGTGTTATGTACGGTAGACAAATGGGCGACATGGTTTGGGTGTCGACACAGTAGATTGGTAGTTTGGGTGTTGACACAGTAGTTTGGTAGTTTGGGTGTTGACACAGTAGTTTGGTAGTTTGGGTGTTGACACAGTAGTTTGGTAGTTTGGGTGTCGACACAGTAGATTGGTAGTTTGGGTGTTGACACAGTAGTTTGGTAGTTTGGGTGTCGACACAGTAGTTTGGGTGTTGACACAGTAGATTGGTAGTTTGGGTGTTGACACAGTAGTTTGGTAGTTTGGGTGTTGACACAGTAGTTTGGTAGTTTGGGTGTTGACACAGTAGTTTGGTAGTTTGGGTGTTGACACAGTAGTTTGGTGACAATGTATATGGGTTTAATGTCTTCTCCCTGTGAAGAAAGTTAACTCCACTGTTTTTTTGGAGTCATCCTGAACTTTTATTTCCGATACTTTTTTTTCTTCTTGCCTTTCTTTGCCTGTGTAGATGTTATTCCCCTGCATGTGTTTGTAGCAATGTGCCACACAGGTACACACAGCTCCTGCTTCCCACCGCTCGCCATAAAGGTTTGGGTGTACAAAATAAGTACACAATACAAGGCAGGGATGCTCACAAATCCCTGGTGAGTGACAACCTAGGAGTGTATGGCTACAATAACCGTACCAGGGTGGGCTGAGGTTAATGCTCGGACAGAGGCGTCACTCCCTTGTGGTGATCGCTGGGCCTCTGGGTGGGGAGTACTAGGGATGTTCTAGGGATGTGTGGGAAAATTCTGCTGACCAATCACAGAGCAGCGCCTTGCATGATCTGGCCAATCACGTTGCTCTCAGCTGTCAGGCTCCCGAGAAGGAGGTTTAAAGAGACTACTTCAAATGCCGCGAGACTGTTACAGCGTGTGTGTGCGTGTGTACGTCAGACAATGACACCACCACCACCACCGCCAAACTTGTATGATGAACTATACGTTTTGATTCAAGAAGTCGACCGATATATATATATTTAATATATTAGGTTTGCCCTGATATGAATCAATTGCAAGTATATATATTGTATGTCAAATATGATATATATGGAGTGAATGATGCAATAAACACATCACATTTCAAACAGGCAAGCATGAAATGGCTTTTTAATACACAATCAACATAAAATATGGTGATACAACTTGTGTTTTGGTGTTTGTTGATGTCTTGCCGCCTCAAAGCTCACTCTCGTTGGAAGCTACGGGTGGTCCCGAGCACCCGTAGCCTTGCAGTCCCGTAACAAGGGAGAAAACGGTTTGAGCATCGCCCTTGGAGACGCTACGAGGTAACAGCCGTCTAGGGCAATACTTAAGGTCCCGTAACTCCTTGGAGCATCTACCCCAGTACTAGAATGATTATTTTCTACTTTCTTTCTTGACTACCTTCTGGAAACACAGTCATTGGGTTTCATTACTTCCAGAACGACTATTCTTTTTTTTGTAATTGTTCTACCAGTACCTATTCAGGCCTCTGTTTCTTTCATTTCAAAGCCAATTAACTCCTGCTATTCAGGCCTCTGTTCTTTCTTTCAGTCAATCACTCTGCTATTCAGGCCTCCTGTTCTTTATTGTCAAGCACTAAACTCCTGCTATTCAGGCCTCTGTTCTTGCACTCATAAATCATTTCTTACAAGCCACACTATTTTTTACTCTTTCAATGTTCCTTAAATTTCCTGTTCTCTGTAGCACAAATAGTAGCTGCCATCTGTCATTTTATCTAATTCCTAATGGCTCTCTGCTCCCAGCCTTTGACCCCGTCAGGAATCGGCTCGGTTGGCTTAGAGCTGTGGGCTCGCGTGTAGCGTCCCTACAACTCGGTCCAGCCGGTTCGAGCCCACCAAGTTCGTCCTGGCACATGGTGGCGCTTTGTATAAGTCAATAACCTTGTCGTTGGTACATTAAAACCTCTCATTATTGGGACTAATTGGGCCAAGGAGTGGTCCGCACGTATGCAAGGATCCGAATAATGTGGTGATTATATATGGGGGGTATGTACTAAAACATTAAAAAAAAAAAAAAAAAATCTAGGTGCATAGGAAATTTCGACCCCTAAAAAAAAAACAAAAAAAAAACAAAATCTAGGTAACATATATCCCGTATTTGCCGCGCATAAGACGCACTCCCGCTAAGACGCACCCCTATTTAGCAAGGAGGTTTTTAGCAAAAATAAAATATTGGTGTTTTTTGAGGAAAAAAATAAATTTCGTAAATTTATCCAGTTATTAACAAAAAACAAAAGCTTTGTGTATGGGAAAACAATGATATGTATGAAGCATGTGACCTAAAGTAAAATATTCAACAGTGCAGTGATGTGACATGAAAATTAGACTATAGTTATAAATTTACAAGGGAATGACGGTATCAAAACTCGGATCCACTAATCACATATGCAGGATCTACACCCCCGCGAAATTGATATTCTAATATTTTGCTACACCTCTGACTATAGCTTCAGATTTCAACTTCTGTAGGTATGCCTTTGTTTGCTTGTTGTGTTAAGCTTTGTGAATATTGAAGTTAGATATTGGTATTATTTTGGTAGTGGGCTTTCCAAAGTCCTAGGAACGTCTTACCGGTGACAGCCATAGCGTGTAGGCTTTCTTCATTCTGAGGTATTTTGAGCCCCATTTCCCATGGCGCAATTGAATGTAATAATGGAATTACACGTAGTACCGGAAAATCAAGCCGTTTTTGAGCCGATGCAAAGTAAGTTAGGTTAAATCAGACTTAGTTAGGTAGGAGGTGGGGTTTGTTTGAGTGAACAGATGATATAGAGAAAACGAACTAATATACCAAGTAATATGCACAGGTGGGTGAGAACCGTAGCAAATGTTTTGCGGGGCGGCCCTGGAGTGTGCAGGTTAGCGCCGTCGCCCCCCCACACGAGACACGTGTAAACAAACATTGATGTCACGACAAAAACGAGAGTGCAGATTAAAATTCAACACACACATCAAAATCATATTCAGGACTAATCTTGTGTGGCCTCGAAATCGGGTGGTTGCCCAATCCTAAATTTACGAAGATATTTACGTTGCACACACCGTCCTGTAATGTGGTATCCATCTCTACCTTGTGTATTGTTGTGTAGCGTTGTTGAAGGGGCAACCGTTTGTCGGGACTTCGACGATATTTGCCCTGGTTTACAGCGCTATGAATCTTATTCACGAGTCGCGAGGTTTGATTATATCTTCTTCAGGGTGTGCAGGATTAACGGCACTGGTTCATACTACTGGAAGATCAGCGGGCAGGCGCGTTCCGTCGCGCCCGTGCCTTTATTCTCTGCACTATGTTCATGGGTTTCCGGTCATTTTCGGCATTCCTGCTCACCCTCTAACACAGACACGGTGCCCTCAGTAGTTTATGGTTAGATACTGCGCTGTTGCATTAATAGCACTTCTAGTGGGATGAAGAGTAGGAGTTGAACTCTCAATAGACACTGTTTTGGGTACATAAGCCTTGAGAAAAAACGGATGATTATCAGCACGGCACAGTCTCATTACATTAACGAAATATTCTTCCCAGAAACCGTTGACGTGACAGGACGGTGTGGGTAGTTCGAGCCGGTGACGGTGTGCGCACACGTTTGTGTGGGTAGACGACTCTATTTGTTTGAAGTAAGAATTCTAACGATGTGATGAGAGTAGAGTGTGCATGTCGTGTCCCATATGGTATGATCGCGTGATTCGGCCTTTGAGGCTGAGACTGTGGCGCCATGATGGTCTTGGTCTTGGTGCACCATGTTGAAGACTGTGTTGTCCGTCTACAGCTACCGTTGGCAGCCTTTTACTACACTCTTTTGCATACACAGTTGTGCCTTATCCATTCAGAGGTACGGGGTCAGGATTGAGGGGTCGAGGTGGTACAAAGCCCTGATCTGTCTCTATCCCACCCTGCTTACCACTGTCGCGGCGCTAAAACCAAACTCACCACACACACCTGCATCGGTTTAGGCCCACACCTCCCGGTCTGGGACAGGTGTTAGTGGGTGACCTGACACTGACCTGACTTGTCCTCGCCGGACACAGTACACCTGCATACACCAGCCGGTAATTCAGACAGCCACAGGACACCATAGACACACACGCGCGAGCACCTCTTATCCCCACGTTGTACAATGTACTCGCTGTCGCAATAAACTACGAAGCACGACGCCCGCTTTCTCCATCCTTGTGTGCAAACTCTCCAAGATACTACACTTTCCTCTCACCGCTCACACTGAAAAAACAAACACTTCTAACACGCTCTTTGATTCACTAGTTCCATTTATCAACAATACTACATGTCCAGCGAAAATTCCATCACCATTGTTCTGCCGTCCCTTGCTATCATCTCCTTCCAACTGTTGTGCTCACTTTGTTTGCCGAGTCGCATGCGGTTAAAGCTACAACTAATATGCGAGTTTTTGTCTTTTCCGATGGGTGCGGGGATGGTCTCTGAGTGGTTAATACCCATGGTTGGTGCGCGTGGAGTGGCTCGCCGAGTGAGTGTCATCCCAGGTGTGAGAGCAGCAGAACCTGAGATATCAAGACGTTTTTACCATGGAGAGCATCAGCGAGCGGGGTATGTTGGCTGAATGTTTACATCTGACACTGCCAATCTTGGCAGCAACACCGTGCTCATCTTGTTGCCCGGCGCGGCTCTTGTTTTCTCATAAAATCCAAACACCTTTTCCTTAGAATTACGGCATTACTGTTGAAAACACAGTTACTAATTTGTGTTCAGAACTGGACTACTGCTTCAACACAGACATCACTCCAGACCCCTTTAGTAATACCCACCCGATAGCTGTCTGCATTCTCTCTCTGCCTGACCTCTCAATGCAACTAATATGGCCGCATGCGACGCAGGTGAACTTTGCCTTCCTTTTTGTAAGGTGCTAGAAAAAACTGCGTCCGTATGCGCCGCAATGATACGGTAACTAGGAAATTTCGCCCGCATAAAAAGAAAAAAACAAAACAACAAAAAAAAATCTAGGTAGCCTACATATATAGCTAGGGGAAATTTCGTGACCCATACGGAAAAGAAAAAAAAAAAATAAAAGCGTTAAAAAAGAATTAAGACAGAATGTGTCGAAATATGTCAAGAGTCCGAATAATGATGGCCGAATACTTCTAAGGTTTTACTGTGAAGTTGCAAAGTGTGCTAGAATAGGATGAAAGTGTGCTGTATCTTATAGACGTCCTCGTTACATACTTTTGTCCGCCTGGGTTACTGTCATCAATTTGTTTTTCTTTAAGGGGCATTCGCAAAATCTCTTTGGAAACTTTTGTGATCAGTTTCTGTTACTCTTACTAACCTAGCGTGCTTCTCTTCTTTGTGTAACTTACCAGGTTATGCTTCTATTGCTTTTTTCCATAAAAAGGACAACGAGAAGAGGCAGAGTGACGTGAGGCTCTAGTTAGGTTGTTTGCGTTATGCGCTATCAGACAGGGGGATTCTTGCTGCGAAGTGTCTAGTGACCTTGTGTATCACGGCTGAGCTGGGGGAAAAGAGAAAGGGCGGGCGAGAGCTTTAGCGTAAACTGGTCTCCTCACAGGTGATTTAGCCGCGAATTCTGAGGACTCGCTGCGCTGGATGAAGGGGGCTGGGTTAGACGAGGGTAGCGCGGGCCGTTGCGGCGGACAACCTGTGTGCAACTTTCGGCTCGATTCCTTGCGCGAAAAAAGAGCCGACACTCCTCGCATGTCCCTGTTGCATCTACACACTTGCATATAACATCTTGCAGCAGATGTGTGTCTATGCCGAGGGGCGGCCGTACACATGGCAGGGGGGCAACCGGCTATAGGCCAGGGGAAGAGAGGAGTAGAGTGGAGGAGAGGCAGGAGGAGGGGAGAAACCGCTTAGCTGAGTCGGCGGAGGCGGCTGTGGCGGGGAAGGGGGGAGAGCGGCTAGCGCGCGACGAGGGGATGCGGGACGAGCACGCGCGAGGCGACCACGGAGGGGGGTGGGGTTGATACGTCAGGGGGGTGACGCCTTACACACCGACTCGTACTTTCTTGGTTTGTTTTGTTTGTTGTTGGTTTTTACTCCATCTCCCATCGTCCCACTGTTTGCACCGGTGACGCTATCGTTTCATTCTTTTTCCTTTTTTTGTAGCCGTACTACCCTGTTTTCGTGTCCTTCTGTTTTGTTGTGTGTTACGTGTTCGTGTTCCTTTGCATCCTATGTCGTATTTTTCATCTCCTACCCCGTGGTCCCTTTTTTTTTTTGGTCTTCCATTTTTTTTCTGTTCCTCCCCTTTTCCCCGGCGTGTCTACCCTGTTTGATGTTCCTATCTACTTGTATCTTGTTGAGTTCTGCTCCTTGGCCCCGTTTTGTACCTTACTGTGGCCGACTGCGTTGCCATTCCATCGGGCTTGGCCTCTGCTTCTCGTGTAACTTCCTCCTCATCATCTTCTTCTTTTTGTTGCGTTGCTCCTCCGCAGCTTCTTTTTTCCTCCCCCCACGCCACCCACAGCCCGTTCCCCTACCGGCCCGTGCCCCCCACCCACCCTCGCCCCTAACTCATACTTCCTTCTTCACCTCTCCCATTCCTCCCATTCTTTTGTTTTTTTCTCCCCTCCCTCATCTCCTTTTTTACCTTCCTTCCCTCTTTTTTCTCCTTACTCTCCCTTCCTCCCTTACGCTTTGCCTCTTTACCTCCACCGTCCTCATACCCTTATGACCTTATTACAGCTTTACCCCCTCCCTCGTACCTATCACCACCACCTCAATCCCCCCTACCACCTCTATACCACTCACCTCCCTACATACCTTACCCTTACTCTGTTTTCTTTTCACCACGATTGCTCACCCACCTTATTTTCATAACGCTCCCATTTTCTCTTTGCTTCCTTTTACTTCTGTTTACCACCTTTCCTTTTGTTTTGTTTGTTTCACCTACCATCCTATCTTCCTCTTTGTGTTGTATATCTTTTCACTCTACCTGTCTCTTGTGTTTTTTTCTTCTTCATCATGTGCTTTAATCCTTTGTCCTTATTGTGTTCCGTACCTGTCCTGTCCCAGGCAACCGTATACCTACCGACCTTTATACTTACACCACCCACCACCCCACCGAACCCTGATCACCCTTACACCACCGACCACCAACCCACCCTATCTCACCCCATCCCCCACCACAGTCCCCATCACCTTACCGACGCTCTCCTTCTTACTTCACGCACCCACCCTATACCTTTACTCATCCTCATACCTTCTTTTTTCTTTTCCGCCCTCACTCTCTTCCCACACACTCACCTATCAACGCTACCACTCTCTTTACTTATACCACACCCTTCTCCCCTTACTCTTTCACCATACCTTACCACCGCATCGTTCTTCCAGGCCTCGTACCGTGTACTCCTACCCATCTCCTCCCCCCATCTCACCGTGGACCCCCGTTTTGATACTCCACCACCATATTTGTTATGTCTCTATTTTGACTGCCTTCATCTTCCTTTCGGTGTACCTGTGGGTTCGTTTCTAACTCGTGACCTTGGATACCCCCTCTGCGGGCTCTGCAACCTTACGTCCTTCCTGGAAATGTAACCCACCGCCACAACTCACCTACTCTTTGGTTTTTTAAGTTGTCGTTTGTTTTTACTGGTACTTTTTTATACCTACCGCACCCTCTTTTTTGTTCTCTTCCCCACCACCCCCCCAATCTTTGCCCTTTTTTCTTTTCACTTCTGCTTACGCCACTTCACCTAGCCTCGTTCACCTTCTTTAACTGCACATTTTTTTCCCTCTAGCTTTTCATGTGTTTTACTACACACCTACCACCGACCACGCACCACCACACACCTACCACCACCACCACCACTCACCACCATACCACTCTACACCACCACCACCACCACCACCACCACCACCAAAACACCACCACCACACACCGCCACCACCACCACTCACCACCACCACCACACGCACCTACCACCACTACCACCACCACCAACACACCTGCCACCACTCACCGCTCCCCGACCACCGCCAGCAACACGCACCACCACCACCACCATCTAATCTCACCACCACCACCACCACCACACCACACCCACCCCCCCGACACCAACCACCACCCAACACCACCACCACCACCCCACCACTCACCATCCACACCTCCACCACCACCACCACCACCCCCAGCCACCATTTTACCACCACTCACCACCACCACCACCTACGCACCTACCACCACCACTCACCCCACCACCAGGTGTGTGTTAATATACACTCAACCAGCCACCGACACCGACCACCACCACCACCACCCCACCCCACTCTACAATCAGCCCACCACCACCACCACCATCCACCCGCACCACCTTCCCACCACCACCACCAGCTCCACCACCCCACCACACCACCACCACCCCACCACCCTACTCTACTTATCCACTACTACCACTACTACTTAATACTTAACTTCTACTACTACTACCTATACTACTAACTACTACTACTACTACTACTACTGACTACTACTACTACTACGCACTGACTACTACTCGACTATCACTACTACTCGAATACTACTACTACTACTACTACTACTACTACTCTACGACTCTCTACTACTACGGTGGGGACTACTACTAACCTACTTACGTACTAACTAACTCCTACTACTACTGACTGACTATACTACTACATGACTACTATCACGCACGCAGCCATCATCATTATGCACTCAAGTTCCATCGTCCTGATTTCTTCTCTCTTCTGGACACACATTAGTCGATATTGGGTTTTTCGAGCTCCATCATGCACTTCCTCCCTGGCGCTTCTACAGCTCCCTACCCTCCCTATCTACACACCCTCCTCCTATCTACCCCCTCCTCCTATCTACACAAACCCATCACGGATCCATATCTACCACCCCTCCCTTTACCCTTGCAGTCTACACACCCTCCATGCCCTATCTACAAAATCCTCATCCCCCTCTCCCCCACCCTTAAAAAAAAAAAATCATTAACCCCCCCGCCACCCTACCCGCTGCCTTATCTAAACACCCTCCCTTCCCTATCTAACACCATCCCTCCTATCTACACACCCTCCTTCTATCTACACACCGTCTCCTACCTATTACACCCTACCCTGCCTACATGCTCACACCCTCCCCTCCCGTATCATACAAACCCTCCCCTCCCTATAAAAAAAAAAAAAAAAATACACACCCGTGCCCCTCCTATCTCCACACCCTCCCTGCCTATCTACCACCCTCTCTGCCTATCTACCGCCCTCCTCCCTATACTACACACCCTCGCTCCCCATATCTACAACACCTGCCCTGCCTATCTACATCACACTCCCTGCCTTATCTACACCCCTCCCTGCCTAGTCTACAATTCCTCACTGCCTATCTACAACACCCTCCTCCCTATCTACACCCCTCCCACCCTATCTACCCACCCTCTGCCTGCCTATTACACTTCTCCCTTCCTATCTACACAACCTCGCCTACCCCTATATCTTATCACACCCTCCTGTCATATCTACAACACACCCTCCCCTCCCTATCTACACACCCTCCTGCCTAGCTACACACCCTCCCGTACCTACTCACTACCCTCTCTCCGATCCTACACACACCCTCCCTCCTAATCTACACACCCTCCCTCCCTAGCTACACACCCTTCCCTCCCTATCTACACAGCACTCATCCCTGCCCTATCTACCACCCTCCCCGTCCCTTCTGCACACACTACCCCTCCCTCTATCTAACACCCTCCCTGCCTATCTACAGCTACCCTCGCCTGCCTATCTACACACCCTCCCTCCCTATCTACACACCCTCCTCCCTATGCTACGACACCCTCTCCTCCCTATCTAAAAAAACGCCCTTCCCTCCCTTTCTACACACCTCCCCTCCCTACTACAACACCTCCCTGCCCTATCTACACACCCTCCCTCCTATCTAACAACACCCTCCCTCCTTATCTACACCACCTCCCTCCCTATCTACACACCTCCGATCCCTATCTACACCCCTCCCTGCCTATCTACACACCCTCCCTCCTATCTCACACCCTCCTCCCATTCTACACACCCTCCCTCCCTATCTACACACCCTTCCCTCCCTATCTACACACCCTCCCCTCCCTATCTACACACCCTCCCTGCCCTATCTACACACCCTCCGTCCCTATCTACACACCCTCCCCTCGCCTATCTACACACCCTCCCTCCCTATCTACACACCCTCCCTGCCTTATCTACCACCTCCCCCTATCTACACACCCTCCCTCCCTATCTACAGCAACCTCCCTCCCTACTACACACACTCCCTGCCTATCTACACCCTCCCTGCCTATTCTACACACCCTCCCTCCTATCTATCTCACACCCTCCCTCCCTATTACACCCTCCCTCCCTATCTCACACCCTCCCTCCCTATCTACACACCCTCCCTGCCTATCTACACACCCTCCCTCCCTCTCTACACACAATCCCTCCCGATCTACACACCAACGCCCTCCCTATCTACACACCCTCCCCCCTGCATATCTACACACCCTCCCTCCCTATCTACACACATCCCTACTCCCTATCGTACACACCCTCCCTCCCTCATCGACACACCCTCCTCCCTATCTACACACCCTCTGCCAGACACCCGTCCTCATCCCTGCAACCATCTAGTTGTTAGGTGTTTTATTGACAAAATATAAATTCAGTAATATTAGATAGTTTACATTGTTGTCTTTGTGTCCCAAATTTGACGCTTTACATTACGGACCAGAAATTAATATCACTGCTGACTGAGAGCAGACATTAAAATACATTTCATTCATCTAAAGTATATAATATTATTTTGCAGTTGTCTCAACAATCCATCACTAGCTAATCTACACACACACTGCCACTCGACCGCCTCCTCATCATCCACACAAATCATCCTCCTTGTTTATCGGTCCCTCCCTGTTACCCTGCCGTTCCCCATTTACTAATAGCTCTCACCTTCCCTATCGTTATTCTGTGAGTCGATTCAACCCAATGATAATTATAATAATATACAAGACCTCCTGTACAATCCTTGTACTATACTTATCTAATATACAATATACTACTAGACTACTAATACAAATATAATATGAATATAATAATACTAATCTAATATACTAAGGCAGTAGCCGTGGTGTCCTGTGTGTCTGTCTGTCCTGTCTTTCTGTCTGGTTTTTGGGGTAGCCGGTAATGTAAGTTCATTTTGATGAGAGTGAGGATCAAAAAAATCGCAAACAATCGTAGGTGTAGAGCGGCTTGGTCCCCATATGATTGAATATTTTGAAGGGGTAGGTTTTGACTATAACCACTTTAGGATATTGATTACAGGAAAATCTGCCGGTAACGTCTTGCGCGCATTCTGCAAATCTGTAGTACTCATGGACGTTGTTGGTGCGTGTGTGAGTGGTGTGTGTGTTGGAATCACACGGACACACAGGGTTGGAATCACACGGAACGTGGGTCTACCCCGAGCAACCTTGGGGAACCAGTGACCAACGACAGCAACAACGACGTTGGAGTCTGCAATCACATGTTTCTAATATATACTCTACTACAAACATCAATACATGGGTCCGAAGGCCCATAAGCATCTATACTCTATATGCTATCCTTGGTTCCACCCGCCAGTTACCCTTTTCACACTAGTCCATAAGTAACATAAGAAGAACATAAAACATAAGGAACGGCTTGCGTCAGATGCTGGCAGATCTAACACGTGGTAGTTCCTGTGTACTTAACACTACCTCATGCCACCTTGTCGCCCCATCCCATGCTATTCCTGGCCTCCTTTCAAACTGCCCTATTGATTCCCACTAACTACCTGCGAATGAGTCCATTCTCATCATTTTACCACCCTATTTTGTGTGATACCAGTTTTCTCTCTATTGTCTAAGCCTGGAGGCGTCAGGGTGGCATGTTGGTAGAGACGTGAGTTCGCGAATGTGTGCGCGTCCCCCTGTGCATTCGTCAGGACGGTCGAGTCCGCCTGTTCATGCTGACGTGGCGGAGCTTTGTATTCCCGTATAACCTTGTAGTTGTTACTTGCAAGTTTCTAGATAGGATGAGATCTTTTCTATCCTTATCTCTATGTTTCTATTTCTATCCTCAGTCACATCCATCCCTTCCTCGACCCACTCTCATGACCGGCTAATAGCTCATCTTCGCCTTAGTCAGTCATAGTGCATTCTTCCTACTATAGCCGTGTTTTCTCCTGATCATGTCCACGCCTCTGTCATGTGTTTTCACCCTGTCAGTTGTATTCCTCCCTGTCAGTCACCCTTCCTGACCCTGTCAGTCACCCCTTCCTCCCTGTCATCAGCCCTTCCACCCTGTCAGTCACCCTTTCCGACCCTGTCATTGCACCCTTCCACGCCTGTCGGTATCACCCCTTCCACCCTGTCGTCCACCCCTTCCACCTGTCAGTCACGCCCTTCCACCCTGTCAGTCGTCGCCCCCTTCCCCCTGTCAGTCACCTTCCACCCTGTGTCTCACACGCTCCATCCGTCTCCTGGCAGGTCAAGCCCTTCCACCCTGTCAGCACCCCCCTTCCACGCCCCTGTCGCTCACCCTTTCCCAACCCGTGTCAGTCACCCCTGTCCACCCTGTCCTTCAGACCCCTATCCACCCTGTCAGTCGACCCCTTCCACCGCTGGTCATCACCCTATCCACCTTCAGTCACCCGTCCACCCTGTCAGTCACCCCTTCCACCCTGTCCAGTCACCCCTTCGCAACCCTGTCAGTCACCCCTTCCACCCTTTCAGTCACCCCTTCCACCCCACCCTGTCGAGTCACCCCCTTCTCCACCCTAAGTCAGTCACCCCTCCACACCCTGGCAGTGCACCCCTCCACCCTGGTCCAGTCACCCCTTCCTCTCTGTCAGTCACCCCTTCCACACTGTGTCCATCTACCCCGCCCCACACCTGTCAGTCACGCCCTTCCTCTCTGTCAGTCACCCTTCCACACTGTCTCACCCCTTCCACCGCTTGTCAGATCGACCCCTTCCCACCCTGTCAGTCACACCGCTTCTCTCTTGTCAGTCACCCCTTCCATACACTGTCAATCACCCTTCCACCTGGTCATCACCCCTATCCTCTCTTTTCAGTCACCCCTTCCACACTGTCAATCACCCTCCTTTCCACCCTGTCAGTCACGCCCTATCCTCTCTGTCCAGTCACCCTTCCACCCTGTCTATCACTCCTTCCCCCTGTCATCACACCGCTTCCACCCTGTCAGTTCTCACTCCCTGTCCACTCGCTGCTCAGTCACCTATTTGGTTTTTTTTTTTTTTTTTTTTTAATTCTGGTCTTCCCAACCCTGTCAGTCACCCCTTCCTCTCTGTCTAGTCACCCCTTCCACACGTCAATCACACCCTTCCACCCTGTCAGTCTACCCGCTTCCGACCCTGTCATCTTCACCGCCTTCCTCTCTGTCAGGTCCACTACCATTCCACACTGTCATCACCCTCTTGCCCCCTGTCAGTCACTGACCACTTCCTCTCTGTCAGTCACCTCCTTCCACCTGCTTTCAATCACCCTATCCACCCTGTAGTCACCCCTTCACCCTGTCATGTCACCCTGCCTGCTCTGTCATCCACCCCTTCCACACTGTCAATCACCCCTTCACCCTGTCATATCACCGTCTTCTCTCTGTCAGTCACCCCTTCCTAGCTCCCTGTCCAATCACGGCACTTCACCCTGTCAGTCACACCCTTCCTCCTTGTCGAGTCTAGCCCTATCCCACCCTTTCGTCCCTCCTTTCCTCCCTGTCAGTCACCCCTTCCACCGCTGTCACGTCACCCCTTCCACCCTGTCCAGTCACCCTGTTCCAGCCCTGTCAGTCACTCCTTACCATACTGTCCGTACAGTTCCTCCTCTGTCAGTCACGTTAAAGTTTTGCCACGCGCCGGGCAGGACTTATGGATACACTCATCTGCCCTTCACTGACAGTTTTTGCACTTTGGAAAAATTTCCTCAAATGGGTCCTTTTCATAATAATGACCTCGTGGTGGAGAGAGATCGAGAGAGTCAGAGAGAGAGAGAGAGAGAGGGATACGAGAGAGAGAGAGAGAGAGAGAGGAGAGAGAGAGGAGAGAGAGGACAGAGACACAACAGGACAGCAGAGGACATCTAACACAAGAGAGACATGGAACTAGACAGAGACACAGACAGACAGACCAGCAGTGACAGACAGACATAGACGCACAGTGAGCCACAGGCGCATAACAAGGGAAGGTCCAGCAGTAGGGAAGACAATGCGTGTACCTAGGTTTGCCTAGTTTTTACGCCATTTGCTTAGTGTATTGTGTTTAAGTCTTAATGGGTGCACGATAATCTACAATGTCCTCGTAAATATATGTTTAGGTGGGCGGGCACAGTTATAACCTATAACATTTACTTTTTCTCGCATTGAAAAGGTGAGCGCGCTTCCCACACACACACACACACACACACACACACACCACACACACACACACACACACACATCTCTTGTTTTCTCATGTATTTTGTTTTTGTTTTAGAAGGATATGCCTCGGCATATTGACTACCGCTTGCTGCATATTAGTGGTTGCCGAAGGCCAACACCCCGGGTGGTGGAGTTACAAACCCGCCCGACTGGCACCCGTACCCATTCACTGCTGGGTGGACAGTGTGGCTAGGTGATTTAAGAAAGCCACCTCGATCTATCTTCGCTTCCGCACGGGGATCGGGACCCGTAACTTCTCGTTGTGAGCCGCAAGCGGTGCTAACCACTACCGCTACGAGAGTCTACACCACACAACACACACCTCACACACACACACACTGGATATAAGCTTTAATATACGTACTATGCAAGGCACGATGCTGGTTATGAGACTCTCGGGGATCGGCAGACTTATGGAAGAAACGCCAGAAACATTTCATTCTCGTCTCTTCAAACATTATAGGCAACGATGAAGTTACCCAAGGCTGGTATTCTCGTTTAATTTATCTACTACTACTACTACTACTACTACTACTACTACTACTACTACTACTACTACTACTACTACTACTACTACTACTACTACTACTACTACTACTACTACTACTACTACTACTACTACTACTACTACTACTACTACTACTACCTCTATTACTACTACTATGACTATTACTACTACTACTACTACTACTACTACTATGACTACTACTGCTGCTGCTACCTCTACTACTACTGCTACTACTACTCTACTACTACTTCAGGGCAATGTTTCACCGCCGCCATGCAGGACTCCCATTATAGATCGAACGCTTTTGGATCCGTGTCACTAATGGACCCTACCCATAACTACGTCACGGTTTGTTTACATCGGTGCATTGTGGGGATAAGTCGGGGTTGCCGCGGGTGGACCTACGAAGGGAAAACTACGGCGATGGAAGAATTTCGAGTTATTTTGCGCGAAATTGATATTCCAGGTGCTATATTACTGTGCTCTGTTCTCGCTGACAACACTATAGAGAAGACCTGAGGTAATGGCTGATGTGCAGAGGCTTCTAAACAAAGAAAACAGTCATAACAGAGCCTCGTCAAAAGGTAAGCAACTGGTAGGTACGTAATGTGTCCCTACCACTTGCTTACTTCTTAATGAGACTCTGCTGTGGCTGTTTTCCTGGTTTAGAAGCCTTTGCACATCAACCATCACCTCAGGTCTTCTCTATGTTGTCAGCGAGCACGAAAATATAAAAACGGAAAACTAGTTTCGTCCACCAAAGTGAGTTCGGTGTTCATCTGGATATTTATCTATGCTTTCTCTAAATCCATGAATGCAGCATACATCTTCTTGTATTTTGCTAACATTGTCTTAATTTATCATTCGCATATCTAAGATCTGATTTACACAACATTTCCCAGTTCTAAATTTGCCTTTGCTCCTCACTAACCTTGCCTTTTGTGATTTTTTGTACTCTTCCTATTTTTGATTTTACCATACAGTTTGCCTCATCACTGTGGAGTACATGATGACTCAATGAAGCTAATATATGAGCCAACCTGGTAACAACATTGCCAATCTAGCTAATCACAGCCCTGGAATTATACCACATTTACCAAAGCTTAAGGCGGCGTCACACTAGCACTTTTTCAGTCTAGTTTTTTTCAGCAACTTTCTACAAACTAACAATTTTCTGACTGCAAAGTCTGCAAGCCGTCACACACACAGAATCGTTCGCCTGCATCCCCAGTCAGCTGTTCGACTGAAAAACAAACATGGTTCTTTGTGGTTTGTGGTTTAACCACTTTGTGGTTAAGATTATGTTTCATTAAAACCTATAAGGTTAGGTTATGTTTCATTAAAACCTATAAGGTTAGGTTATGTTTCATTAAAACCTATAAGGTTAGGTTATGTTTCATTAAAACCTATAAGGTTAGGTTAGGTTTCATTAAAGCCTATAAGGTTAGGTTAGGTTTCATTAAAACCTATAAGGTTAGGTTAGGTTTCATTAAAACCTATAAGGTTAGGTTAGGTTTATTTATTTATTTTTTTTTGATTTTTTTTTTTTCTTTGCGCAAAATAAAACTATCTCCATTACAACACGCACCTATTGTAGGCCAAGAAAAAATAGTCTTTGTCTCTGAAAACGACCGCGAAACTCTCGTCCATTATTACCGACGGCTATAATTACGTGCCTTGTAATGCATTAAGTTGTAGTAGAACAATTTCTTTCATGACATCGTAAAAAAAAGTAAGCTGAAAGGCTTGTGGAGCCCGCCAACTTCTGCGGATTATGCACCCAAAAACATAGTTACCGAAATAGGAAATTTAGGTACTTATTACTTCTATTGCCGTTTCTTTAGCTGTGCTTTCCTGTGCCTGTATGTTTGTTTTTTGTGCAATGAATTTTCTAAATTCAGATAAGTGAGGTTAAGTTTTGGTTAGGTTAGGAGGCATTCATGATTCTTAACACCACTGTGTGTCAGGGTATGTCTGGTGAGTTCAGAATGGGGTATAAAACCTTTTCCCACACTCTAGGCATTCATGGTTCTTAACACCACTGTGTGTCAGGGTGTGTCTGGTGAGGTCACTCTTTGTAGTAAATCTTTTCCCACACTAAACATTCATAATTCTTAACACCACTGTGTGTCAGGGTGTGTGTGGTGAGGTGACCCATTGTAGCAAATCTTTTCCCACACTCTAAACATTCATAATTCTTAACACCACTGTGTGTCAGGGTGTGTGAGGTGAGGTCACTCTTTGTAGTAAATCTTTTCCACACTCTAGGCATTCATGATTCTTAACACCACTGTGTGTCAGGGTGTGTTTGGTGAGCTGACTCTTTTTAGCAAATCTTGTCCCACACTCTAAACATTCATAATTCTTAACACCCACTGTGTGTCAGGGTGTGTGTGGTGAGGTGACCCATTGTAGCAAATCTTTTCCCACACTCTAAAACATTCATAATTCTTAAAAACCACTGTGTGTCAGGGTGTGTGTGGTGGGTGAACCCATTGTAGCAAATCTTTTCCCACACTCTAAACATTCATAATTCTTAACACCACTGTGTGTCAGGGTGTGTATGGTGAGGTCACTCTTTCTAGTAAATCTTTTCCCACACTCTAAACATTCATAATTCTTAATACCACTGTGTATCAAGGTGTGTATGGTGAGGTCACTCTTTCTAGTAAATCTTTTCCCACACTCTAAAGTAAGTCTAAACATTCATAATTCTTAACACCCCTGTGTGTCAGGGTGTGTGTGGTGAGGTCACTCTTTCTAGTAAATCTTTTCCCACACTCTACGCATTCTTGATTCTTAACACCACTGTGTGTCAGGGTGTGTTCGGTGAGTTGACTCTTTGTAGTAAATCTTTTCCCACACTCTAAATATTCATAATTCTTAACACCACTGTGTGTCAGGGTGTGTCTGGTGAGTTCAGAACGGGTATAAAACCTTTTCCACACTCTAGGCATTCATGGTTCTTAACACCACTGTGTGTCAGGGTGTGTCTGGTGAGGTCACTCTTTGTAGTAAATCTTTTCCCACACTCTAAACATTCATAATTCTCAACACCACTGTGTGTCAGGGTGTGTGTGGTGAGGTGACCCATTGTAGCAAATTTTTTCCCACACTCTAAACATTCATAATTCTTAACACCACTGTGGTACAGGGTGTGTATGGTGAGGTCACTCTTTCTAGTAAATCTTTTCCCACACTCTAAACATTCATAATTCTTAACACCACTGTATGTCAGGGTGTGTGGTGAGGTCACTCTTTCTAGTAAATCTTTTCCCACACTCTAAACATTCATAATTCTAACACCACTGTGTGTCAGGGTGGGGTGGTGAGGTCACTCTTTGTATTAAATCTTTTCCCACACTCTAAACATTCATAATTTTTAACACCACTGTGTGTCAGGGTGTGTGAGGTGAGGTCACTCTTTGTAGTAAATCTTTTCCCACACTAGGCATTCATGATTCTTAACACCACTGTGTGTCAGGGTGTGTTTGGTGAGCTGACTCTTTCTAGCAAATCTTGTCCCACACTCTAAACATTCATAATTCTTAACACCACTGTGTGTCAGGGTGTGTTCGGTGAGTTGACTCTTTGTAGTAAATCTTTTCAATCGAGTCATGCGAGAGACTGTTGGCTGTTATATAGAACCGGCTTTTAAATGTATCTACATATACAATAGTCACTTGAATATTTTTAAAAACTTGTAAACGTGTTGAATTATAATTTGCAAAAACTTACTGATTTATATCGAATATCTTTAAAGTAATCACTATGGATTTTGATTTGACTAAGAAAGTTGACTTCAACTTTGTATACAAGGACGATCACGAGCGACTGCCTCAGACTGACTGATTCAAACGGACTAACTAGTCAGAGCGAGAAAAAACCAACGGAGTTCGACTTACTAGACGGAAAAAGTGCTAGTGTGACGCCGCCTTTAGGTAACCTAACCTAACCATTACTGTCGGCGAGTTTTCCCGATTTCTGTAGGGACGAGCATTTCGGTAGACGAGAGTACCAGGTACCATGAGGCAAGGATGGGTAATGTCACCGTGGTTAGGCAACTTGTTTATGGATGGAGTAACAAGATAAATCAAAGCAGAGGTTGGTGATGTTGGTATAAACTCCAGAGTAGCTATGCATTGGCTCGTCAAGTAACACTTAAACCATGATGTACCACTACTTATTATGAGGAAAGGCAACAAAAGGAACTCAATTAATAAGGTATTTTAATACTATCATAACCATGAATATGTAAAACCTACAAAGAGAAGACTATGACGATGAAAACATTTCGAGTTGTTTTGGGCGAAATTGATATTCCAGGTGCTATATTTCCGTGCTCGCTGACAACATAGAGAAGACCTGAGGTGATGGTTGATGTGCAAAGGCTTCTAAACCAGGAAAACAGTCACAGCAGAGTCTCATTAAGAAGTAAGCAAGTGGTAGGGACACATTACGTACCTACCAGTTACTTACCTTTTGACGAGGCTCTGTTATGACTCTGTTTTCTTGGTTTAGAAGCCTCTGCACATCAGCCATTACCTCAGGTCTTCTCTATAGTGTTGTCAGCGAGAACAGAGCACAGTAATATAGCACCTGGAATATCAATTTCGCGCAAAATAACTTGAAATTCTTCCATCGCCGTAGTTTTCCCTTCGTAGGTCCACCCGCTGCGACCCCGACTTATCCCCACAATGCACCGATGTAAACAAACCGTGACGTAGTTATGTCTGGGGCCCATTAGACGATGGATAATCGGTGATAAATCCAAAGCAGAGAGAGGACGCTGGTGTGTGTGTGTGTGTGTGTGTGTGTGTGTGTGTGTGTGTGTGTGTGTGTGTGTGTGTGTGTGTGTGTGTGTGTGTGTGTGTGTGTGTGTGTGTGTGTGTGTGTGTGTGTGTGTGTGTGTGTGTGTGTGTGTGTGTGTGTGTGTGTGTGTGTGTGTGTGTGTGTGTGTGTGTGTGTGGTGTGTGTGTGTGTGTGTGTGTGTGTGTGTGTGTGTGTGTGTGTGTGGTGTTGTGTGTGTGTGTGTGTGTGTGTGTGTGTGTGTGTGTGTGTGTGTGTGTGTGTGCGTGCGTGCGTGCGTGCGTGCGTGCGTGCGTGCGTGCGTGCGTGCGTGCGTGCGTGCGTGCGTGCGTGCGTGCGTGCGTGCGTGCGTGCGTGCGTGCGTGCGTGCGTGCGTGCGTGCGTGCGTGCGTGCGTGCGTGCGTGCGTGCGTGCGTGCGTGCGTGCGTGCGTGCGTGCGTGCGTGCGTGCGTGCGTGTGCATATTCTATTAAATATTAATGGACTGCGATTATTGTGTAATAGTAATGATGTAATAGTAATGATATTTTAATGCGGATAGCATTATATTGTAGTGTTAGTTACTAATTGCCAGCGTTGAGTTAATTTTACTTTTTGGACTACAGTTATAAAACTGTACATGTATAAGTATGTATATGTGTATTATGTTCTGCTGTGGTCAATAAAACTATCTATCTATCTATCTATATGTGTGTGTGTGTGTGTGTGTGTGTGTGTGTGTGTGTGTGTGTGTGTGTGTGTGTGTGTGTGTGTGTGTGACTGGTGGAGAGAGAAGAGAGAGAGAGAGAGAGAGAGAGAGAGGAGAGAGAGAGAGAGAGAGAGAGAGAGAGAGAGGAGAAGAGAGAGAGAGAGAAGATCAGAGAGACAGAGAGACGACGAGAATCAGGAGAGAGAGAAGAGAGGAGAAAGACAGACAGACAGACAGAGACAGACAGAGACATAAGAGAGAGAAGAAGACAGAGACAGAAGAAATACCAGAGACAGCCAGCAGACAGACAGGAGCATAAGGAATAGACGAAGAGAGGACACACAAAACACAACAACAGACAGACAGACACGACAGACAACGACAAAAAACACAACACACACACACACACACGACACACACAACACACACCACACACACACACACACCCACACACACACACACACACACACACACACACACACACACACACACACACACACACACACACACACAACACACACACACACACACACACACACACACACACACACACACACACACACACACACACACACACACACACAACACACACACCACACACACACACACACACACACACACACACCACACACACACACACACACACACACACACACACACACACACACACCACACACACACACACCACACACACACACACACACACACACACACACACACACACACACACACACACACACACACACACACACACACACACACACACACACACACACACACACACACACACACACACACACACACAACACACACACACACACACACACACACACACACACACACACACACACACACACACACACACACACACACACACACACACACACACACACACACACACACACACACACACACACACACACACACACACACACACACACACACACACACACACACACACACACACACACACACACACACACACACACACACACACACACACACACACACACACACACACACACACACACACACACACACACACACACACTTCACAAACACGTAAAGTCAGGGTTAGAGTTGCTCCAGTCAGCCTCACTTTGGTAGCTTGAAGAGGATACCTTGGTCGCTGCCGCAATGACGCCGAGAGGAAGGGCTCGTCGGCTGCGGGGCCTCGTGTCCGCTGCTTTATATTATCTAATATTGGAGACCAGCTGACACCTTACCACGCAGCTGCCTTTCTACCCTGCTCGATCAGATAGTAACCCAGCGAAGATAATGTTGATAGAATTAACTGTAGGAATAAACTGGTCGTATCTGAAACTGTAGCCGGTTTTTAGGGCATTACAAACCCAAAAGCCCATCATTGCCTTGACTTTAATAGTGACCGAGACATACTTAGAGTCGCTCCTTCCCTTCTGCTACTGGGGACACTGCTCTGGTTAACCCTATAGACCCAGAGCGCAATTTCCATTGTAATTTGGGTACCATTAGACGATTTTTAGTGAATATAAGCATTATTTTATAGATTTTCTAGATTTTATAGACCTGTTCAGTATCCTTGTCGATTAACTAATTTGGTATATTAAGTTACTCCTCGTATTTTTTTGGCTCGAAAGCATACATTTTTTTATAGCAAAGGAAAGATCTGGCGTGAAGGGGGTAAGACTCAAGAAGGTGA